>JAMKCH010039395.1:0-14473 GCA_023653785.1 Ophioderma brevispina | reverse complement strand
CCTCGTCCCCCGTACTTTTCTCCCTTCAAATGGTGATTTTTTGGTATCAGAAGAAGTTCAAATTTTTCTCATTACCTCAGTGGAAATTTTAGACCCAGGAAATATTATTAACACACACTATTCTATTGACCAATTAGTACATATTTTTTGCTTCTACATCCAAACGGCTGGCCACAATTAACTCAAAAATTGTAAATCGGATGTTTTGGTGATATGCTTCATGTTAAGATAAACATATGTAAATTTGGATATTAAATACATTCATACATTTTTAAAAAGAGCATTAAACCATCATTCCCTAGATTTTTTTCTGCAACTTCCTGCTCATATCCGCCTTTATTCTTCTACTTAGTGAACATTCATATCTTTTTGTAACTGCACGTTCAGGTTTTCGCTCGGCCTATCTTATTGAGTAGATAACCATGTGAATTAAATTGTGCACTTTTTCAATAAACTATTACACATAATATTTTAAGAGGATATAAAAACGCTACTATTTTTCTGCAACACTGATATTTGAAAAGTCATGCATCTTACGACCCCCCACCGCTTCAATTATAAGTTTCGTTTACAAAAATATGAGCTAATATGTTTAAAAAGTTGCTGCTGACGCGAGGGGAGGCGGGAAGAATGAAGAGGGACATCATTTGTTACGTATGAAGAAGTGAGTGAGTAAAAAAGTAGTAGAAGGTGAGTAGGTTAGTTGTGAAGGGAGTGTGTTTGCGTAGCTTGTGTTCCTTTATTTATTTTCACATTACCTAACAAATTGACAGCTATATGCTGGAATTGTATCAATCGTTTGAAAATTCAATCAGTAATATAATATGTAATGAATACCTTTACTTGCGTAAAGATAGCCCAAAATTAAATACTTAGTGAAATTGGACCGACTCAATCCAGCCGCAGCCACGCTATCACCAGTCAGATACTCTCTGTACTGCGTCCGCTTTTTCAATTCATTCGCCGTGTGTTCGCCAATGTTCTGCCACTCCCAACCCATATTATAGTAAATCCATCAGTTCTTGACTCGACGACTTACAATTGTCATTTGAAACTGTCAACTAGCAACATCGACCTTTCCGCTACAACAAGCTATCAACCCAAACGGTTAAGTCTTTGCGTTTATCAAGTTGGATCAGACTTGCTCAACCTACTTTCAATTTCTGAATGAATCGACAAATCAGATTTCATTTATCAAAACACTGCATCCCTAGATTAGGATATTACTGTTGTCGGGATTTTAGCCTCTGGATATAATGATAAGTATAAAACAATGCCATGCACGTAAAACCACAAACTTTCGCTTCACAATAACCTTAGTAAATCCATTAATACTATACAAGAAACAAATGAAAGTAATATACTTCTTCACCCCGCATTATGTCTTTAAAGCCAGAAAATTTCTTGTTCAGGATGACTTTCTCAATCAATCATTGATTTAATGTCGTTCGCAAAAAAGAAAAGTCTGGGACCTCTAAAAATGCATTAAAATCCTGCTCTTTGAGAATTAACATGAGCAGGGAATATATTGAAATAAATTAAAACAATATAGCAATTGAATGTTGTGGCGCATACAATACCTTCCAAAGTATATTTGACCCAGCTTGAGATGTCCGTTGTCCTATTAAAGAGAGGCGTATCAAAGGGACATTCCTTAGAGTGGATCAATGAGAATTTATTTTATGCTTTGTAAGATCACGCAAAATAACGCCAATAGTGTTTGAAAAAGTTTTTAAAATTCATGAATTTTGTTCTGGTATTAGAGATTAGCTAAGTAAATATGCTCATTTATTATAGTCGGGAACGATAAAGCTGCCAACCCCACCTGATTTTTACAGGAATGTACAAACAATTGTGTGACAAAACAATAGGAGTTATTGTATAAAGTTTTCAAAAATTAGAATTCTTGAAATAAGATTTTTTTTCTCATGGAGTGCAACAAAGTCGTAACTGACATATTTGGCGAAATTGGTTTTTTTATATTTATGAGATAATGAGGTCATACCCATATTTGATTTACATTTCAAGTGGTCAGGTCTCAAGTTATTAGAGTTATAGGCTAAATAGGCCTATTAGGTGTAGATACAAAAGTCGTAACTGGTGGATACGACGTGGTTGCACTGCATGGGAAAACTAGTTATGCATATACGTCATTTAGTTTTGTAAATCGATTGCTTTAAAGGGTGTGTAAATAAAAAATCTCCAAAATTTTGGGGAAACGTCATTTTCATTTTTTACCAAAATTTATGCTAATTTTAGCACACAAAAAACTTAATATATATAAAAAAAAATTGTAGGTTACGGCCATCTTCCACTCATTATTACTCCCAAATAATTAATTATTTTACAAAAAGTAAATTGAATGCGCATAATTTAACATATATTTCAAATATAAGGCTCAATTTCTGGAGAGTTATTAAGCTACAAATGCCTATTAGGTTAGATTACACTTGTTGCATTATAAATTACATTTCTGTGGAGTGCAACAAAGGTCGTAACTGGTAGATACGGATTTGTTATCTGCACGGGAAATCATGTGTGTGGTTACGCCACTCTATTAAGCCAATTCGTTAATTCTTCGACTTAAGTGGGAAATAAAAATATTCATAATATATTTAAAAATACGTTTTCATCGTGTGTTATATGTTTAAATCAAAAACTCACAACTGAATGAACACAAAACTACTTCCTTGTAAAAATCATGAAATGTATATAAGAACTTTGTTGCATTCACATGACAATTTTGGCCCCTCAGAGAACATTTTAAGAAACTCTAATCTCTTGTATATAAAATGTTTATAAGATATAATGTACTAATATGTTTTTTAAATTACTGTATCCATAAAGGCACGACAGAATATTACCGCTTAGAATCAGGAAATTCAATTCTTTTGACATTTGTTTGTACTTTCTGATTGACAGAGAACACTGTCACCTATTCCCTAATACGTAATAAACAATAAATAACGTAGTATATACCGTTTGCATAACGATGTATTACATATGTTTTAGTTTTTTCTGTTTGTGGTTATGATTGGGCCAAGAATATCTAATAGCCTGGGCCCAAATTCATAACACCTTACTAAAAGCCTAGTTGGCAACTACAATGGGACTTAGTTCCAACTTAGCCTAGTTGGATTACTATTGAATTCATAAACCTTACTAGTGTTAGTTGCATTCTAAGAATCTTGGCTAAATTTAGAGTTGATCCAGAGCAACCTCACCTCCACTAGCTGGCCAATTAAATCAGTGGAAGAAAATAAGATTATTATTATTATTTTCTGTAAATATTTTACAAACATTACCACGGAAGTTTATTGCTACAAATTATTGATTTATAGTTTATGTTGGAAATTTAAATTATCACAATATTAATATCATTTGATACAAAAAAATGTGAGTAAATTGTCCTTCAATTTTCATGGGCATTAACATAATCTGATAATGCCGCAATAGCATCAGTGAAAAGGGAAAGGAGGAAACTTGTGTAATAATACAGGTCCCAAAATTATGTATTATATTTGAAATGAAAATATAGTATCAACACTTATGAAAGAAAAATTTAAAAAATTAGTTAATTCTTGCTGTTCATAATTAAAATTTGTTTAAAGTTTATTATGTTGCTTACAATATCATTATGAGGCTTGATGAGATGTTGACATTTGGAGTAATGAATAGTTTACAAGATCATATATGAGCTTTATGAGAGGTTCACATTTTGAGTAATGAATAGATGTGCTTAGTAGAAAATATTAAAACATCCCTTCTTCAGAAGCAGTATACAGCAGAATTAAAGAAATTTCTTTAATATTAGTATCGTTTGTCAACTCTGGATATATAGTTTTGGTTTCTTATGTGTACAGCCTAGGATACGGCAGCTACTACAATGAGATTGGCACATTTGATATGTTCACAGGTTGAACGGTAAAAGCATGTTAATGCTCTGAGATGACAGACTCAAACACAAAAGGTAGTCAGTTAAGTATTGAATTAAATACCCACACGGCAACCAAGGCCATTCCGCCCAAAAGCACCCAATTCTGTTGACAAAGGATTGAGCTAGTTAGCAACACGATTTTCCTAGTATGTAACTAGTTAGGAAGGTTCTTAGTAAGGTTTTATGAATTTCAATTTGTTGTCAACTCCGTAGGTGCATAATAGGATTTTAGAATCTTACAAGGCCTTAGTTGCCAGCTTAACTAGCAAGGTTTATGAATTTGGGCCCTGGACTTTATATTAGCCCCCATTTTTGTTAGTGATTTGCAAACAAATTTTTTAGTACTAATGGTTGTTTTGGCATTAAAAGTTACTTCCAACCTTTAGATTTTAATGTTTTAAGTGTTAGTAATTCTGTTGACATGGTTTGAGATGTGGATACCGACTAAACACAGTTATCTCTGGACAAAACGTTTATTTTGTGACCTGCAAAAGCTAAGCAATAAAAACAGTATCATAGGATTTTCAGCAAATGCTATTACCAACAACCAATTATTACGAGGAATACCAGTTTAACATTAGTCTGAATGTTTAAAATTGAATGTTGAGAATCGAACAGCCATTAGCCATATCTCACAGAAACTCAGTAAGCTTAGAAAAACCGTATATACCCAAGTTGATTTGATGAGTGCAATCAAACTAATAACGCCGTATTTCCCATATATGGCGTCGCCGTGGTAATTCTTATAGATAGGACAATAAAAATATATTTTTTATTGGCTACCGAAATGTCTAAAAAGTGAAATAAAAAAAATTGATTTTAATTTGCTCATACTTCAATATAACACGTATATGCTGAATTTCGTATTTGATCTAATACGAAAATATAAATTTCTCAATTCTTGTATCAAAGAAATACCGCACTGACCCGAGTATAGTCCCATGCTAGAGTAAAATCTCACGCCTAAGTTTTAGGAAAATTTAAGAAAATTCTAAAGATCCGTTTATTATGTATAGGATATGGCATTAGTGGAGTGCATTCGGGGATATAATTGCATGCTTGGAGGCATTAATAAATTAACATATGCATTAGCGGGGCCACTGTGAGCACGAGCGCTTTAGCGCGAGTGCTCACAGTGACCCCGCTTATCCATATATTACTTTATTAATGCCTCCAAGCAGCAATTATATCCCCGAATGCACTCCACTGATGCCTTATCTGTCATAAACCACATGAGCATTATTTTATACACCATCAAAACATAAATACAATATTAATAACTCTTTTTGTAATATATTTTGGATAACTTTTACAAATTTATAACTAGAAATATCGTAGTTCTACGAACTTTCCACATTACTGGGTTGACTTGCATAAATCAGCAAGCATTGGGAGAGAAGGTGTGAAAAGTTATACAATGCAGCATTGATTGAAATTTCGATGAGTTACCAGCTGAATAATAGGTTAGCTTTTCACATAATTGCCTGATTACAATTGAACGTAGCGATTACGCATTAGTCAATACTTACTTCACCAATCGGATTTGGATGAATAAGCGCAGTCGATTTGCATGCCGATAATTATTCATTAAGTTCTTGATGTATTCCATCTATTTGTATAGGTCAAATCGAGGTTATTAACACCGCAGATTTTAAAATAGACAATTATAGGACTTACTGCCGTTAAAGTTTGCTTGTTTTTTAACACCATAGAAATAAGATTTCTATTTTATTTTTTTTTTTTTTTTTTTTTTCTTTCCCCGTTCGTAAAGCCACATAACCTGGGAGGTTGTGGTAATGAACGTTCTGGCCTTGGTATTATTGCATTACCATGGCAAGTGAACTGTTCAAGCGCTTTCACTCGAGGGGAAAGTAAAAGCATGCGTGTTGGCGTGCATTATTAAATTCTATTGTTTAATAATGCACGCTTGATAATGCACCCCATGATAATGCATGCATGCATATTTAAATCGTGTCATAATGCACGCATGCATATTCAAATCAGGTCATAATGCACGCATGCATATTCATATTTGAGGTAAGCGTGCATTCGCGAATATAATTTTACGCGAAAACAAAGAAAAACCACTCGAAAATAATGCTCTAGTGGTTTATCTCAGCTTAATCCTTTCATATGACGATATTCACACTTTCTTTCAAAATAGGAAGTAGTAAAGGTTACACCTATTTAAAAGGATGGTGATATAAAGTGATTTGATGAATAACTACATGCTTATTTTGTTTTACCAATTCTTTCAAAGCTTTTTATAACTATGATTTTAAATGATCTTGAACGGCCAACCTTGGAAATAAGGCGTAAGAACATATGTGTCACAATTACAATGTATACAAAAAAAAATAAAGCCATATTCTTGATTTAGAATACAACTCTATGAGAAAACAAAAGGACCGATGTTATGATTTTCACAGATGTTTAGGGGTAACTTACATACTTCAAATTACCGGAATGTGTTAACCGTACTACTTTTCACCAAGATAATCACCGATAAAGGTCATTTTAAGGGAGTTTAATGAAACTTACATTCCCCCCAACAGGCCTGCATTGTCGCGTTTTGTACGGCGATATGACCCAGTTTAACTGACAACGTGGTTTTTGTAGAAAACTTGTGTCATGTTTTAAGGGAATTAGTTATTCAAATTCACGTGTTTCAATTTGGAACAACGCCAAGATTGTTCAAAGGTTGACATAAATCACGATTTTTAACAAAAAAATTAAAAACTAAAAAATACCGACCCTAGATTTTCATATGCTCTATATGATGCCTTTCATTTCTTCCTGTTACTGATATGTTATTCCAAAACACAAGCGTTTCATCTCTTATTCTTCACACTGCTTCTGCACCAGGTCAAACTACTTCATCTGGATTCTTATGATCAAAATTCAACAATTTATGAGGCTCAAATCGTGAAATTAAAATCACACCACTAAAATAACTCCCCATAGACTTGTGTACAAAATGACTTCTCACCAAACGTCGATTTCTAGGCTATAAAGCGACTGGTTACTTCAAAACTGATTTTTTTTGGAAGATTAGCACCATACCTCTTCGACAAAAATGAAAAAGTCATATGATGAAGGCTGATTTTTTTTTAGCTACAGAGCATCGAATGATTTGCATGTTTTCAAACGTTCACACCTAGTTGAGTGTTACTAGAAACTAAAATTGTACAGTTCCCCAAACCCTCAGAAATTATACAAAAATGGCACAGACAAAATCTTTACCACTCAAATGGTTTGTTCAAATTTAATTTAAAGACACAACTCATCAACATTTTGTGACTCTTCATTTAGGCAAGGGCCATATTCTGGACGCCAACAATGTCTCGGCACTGACGTCGTCTGCTACACCTAGTTTATTTCGTGGTGTGATTCCGTATATGTAATCTATGTCCGATTTCGGAGTATTGAATCATATCAACAGATTATGACTACTATATATTATACATGAAACGGAAATTAAGACATTTCAGCTGCCATTTCATGATTTATTCTTCTCGATTTTAGTTTTTGCAATTACCCAATTGACAGCGATGACAAGAACATTAGCTTCTGTCAGAGGTTGTAAGTAAAGGTCTAAGCGTTTTAAATTAAAATCGTGATGTCACGCCAAAACGAAACTTTTAAAACGTAAATATTTCATATATAGTAACGGGTCAAAATGACATTTCACAGCATTATGACTTCCATGTTGTGAACTTGTCCAACGGAATTTTATGACCGTTTTGTAGTCACGCCGATCACGGTGAAAGTATCAGAAGCCTGATACAAAAATCGTCTTTGTACAATAAATAATCAGGCAAATTTTGGCCTAGTTTACAAAAATCGTCTTTGCATAAAATAAATACAAGAGGCAAAATGGAACTTCGAGCAAATTTGTGCCTAGTTTGTTTGACAAAATTGCACTACCTTTCGTACGTACTCTGTGGCATGTGCTTTATTCCGTTAAATGTCCCAGGAAATGAGATGATAAACCTAGTCCAAATCTTTACTGGGCATTCCATTCCAATAAACAGGGCCACAAAAAAGAATACACTACCAGTGACATCATTAGTGAAACTATTGATTTTCAGTCAGTGCCATGAATAGATTCACACCAGTCACCTGGAATTTTCTATTACTCTCTTAAAAATCAATAGTCCCTAATGATGTCATCACCAAACCAAATATTGAAAGCTTTCTTGCCCCTCCTTGTAGACTTGACACAAACCACATCAATTCTATTTGCATTTCCTGGGACCTTTAACGACACAGAGTTAGCGGAATTAAGCGCAGGTGCGAAAGGTAAAATGTAATTATGCCGTTTTTTTTTTTACTACGGTAACTTTCTTAGGAATAGAAACTTTCAAATTCCCTATGAGAAAAGCTGAATCTGTATATTTTAAGAAAACCCACGGGAATTCTTAAACCCATATTTAACTCGACCGCAGTTCTCATTAAATCCTCATATATTTTTTATACCTCACAGGTCACGTCAATTCATCATGACTGCGAAAATGGTCTTGTCACACAACTCGCAATTACCCATCGCGATCATGCTGGTTCTTTCCTTGCACAGCGTACTGGGCAAGTTTGAAGTCGTTCAAGTGCAGAATTCTGAAGACTTGAGCTCCGAACAACCCTGTGCCATCACAGCTGCCATGGATTCATCAGGAAGCGCCGATAACATAACGATTCGAGGAACCACCGCACGCGCCTGCATTGTAAAAATCGCGCCGTCATCGGGACGTAAAACAATGCTAGAAGTTATTGAGGGGCAGATAAGCGGTACAGATTACGTTTACGTAGAAAAGTTCGGTAACCTGAGTGTCTGCGACACTAGATATGTAGTATATAAACACGCGAGTAACCTTTGTCCCTAGGTCGTGCCACGGAGCAATCTAGAAGTTCATTTTCGAGGCAACCATCGCAGTCGAGTCATGAACATCATCCGTCATCTTATCGCAGGTACCTGAAACGATGTGTCCGATAACAGATCAGCATACAAAGGTAGGTCACCATGGAGATCAAGGCCAGATGTCACAGAGCGAATGGTTACAGTCAGATTAGTACCTGCGTACATCGTGTAAGAGACACCATTTGGAATTATATATCAGGTTGGACGCCATGACAAAATGTGACGGGATGCCCAACAAAATGTACGTGTACTTAGGTGATAGGGAAATGATAGGGACTATTTACCATTGTCCAAATGACATGAAATAAATTGATCAACAAAAGAATTCATGCGTATCAAAGCACTATTCAAATTTGAATACAGTCCGCAAATAGTATTGACAACCATATCAAACGAGACCTTTGTGATTTCGTAGGCTTGACCTTGGATTAAACAACCCACACGTAATGTATGGTGGTATTTTAAATACCTAGTGAACTGAGACGAGATTGGATAACAGTAACGGGTTGAAAATATGCAATGGGTGTGTTCACGGCCTGTAAAGTTGAGGAACGTGGTTGTATAGAAATAAATTGACGGTATTGAGAATGGTGTTTTTGAGGGGTTGAGTGAATGGAGAAGCTGTCATTGATGGAAAACGAGTTGTCATACATCCAGGGAGGGTCGTTCAATGGACTCATTAGCTTGAGGAACCTGTGGCTGTATAGCAATAAATTGACGGTATTGGAGAATGGTGTTTTCGAGGGGTTGAGAGAATGGGAGAAAGCTCGTATGTGGGGTAACGAGTTGTTTTCTTCAGTTGGTAGGGTCGTTCAATGGACTCGTTAGCTTGCGAGAACTGTGGTTGTATAGCCATAAATTGAAAGTCTTAGAGAATGGTGTTTTCGAGGGGTTGGTTGAATTGGGAATTTCTGTCATTGTGGGACAAGAGTTGTTCATCTATTCCCGGGTAGGGTCGTTCAATGGACTCGTTAGCTTGCGAGAACTGTGGTTGCATAGCAATAAATGACGGTATTAGAGAATGGTCTTTTCGAGGGGTTGAGAGAATTGGAAAAGCTCGTAGTGTGGGGTAACGAAGTTGTCATCGATCCAGGTAGGTCCGCTCAATGGACTCGTTAGATTGAGGGAACAAACTTTGGTTGTTATAGCAATTAAATTGACGGTATTGGAGAATGTGTTTTCGAGGGATAGTGAGTGAATTGGAGAAGCTGACATTGTGGGGCAAACGATTTGTTTTTTCTATCCAGGTAATGTTTCAAAGGTCTGTTTAAGTATTAAACTATTGAGCTTCAAGAGACCAACTTGTCCATCCCTACAGTTGGGATTATTTCGATTCTTAGGAATATCCAAAACGTGGAAACTGCCCAACACAGAAGCTGTCCATCTATCCCGATAGGTCGTTCAAAATGGCCTGTAAAGTTGAGGAACTGTGGTTGTAGCAATAAATTGACGTATTTGAGATGGTTGGTTTCGAGGGGTATTGAATTGGATGAAGCTGATATTGAGGGACAACGAGTTGTCCATCCATCCAGGTAGGGTCGTTCAATGGACTCGTTAGCTTGAGGAACCTGTGGTTGTATAGCAATAAATTGACGGTCATTGGAGAATGGTGTTTTTCGAAGGGTTGAGTGAATTGGAAACTGTCATTGAGATGACAACGGTTGTCATCCATCCCAGTAGGGTTGTTCAATTGACTCGTTAGGTTTAAGGGAACTGTGGTTGTATAGCAATAAATTGACGGTATTGGAGAATGGTGTTTTCGAGGGGTTGAGAGAATTGGAGAAGCTCGTATTGTGGGGCAACGAGTTGTTTTCTATCCAGGTAAATGTTTTCCAAGGCTGTTTAGTATTAAACTATTGGAGCTTCAAAAGAACCAGACTTGTATCACTACAGGTGGGATTATTTCAGGATCTTAGGAATATACAAAACTTAAATCTACGGAACAACGAGTTAGAGGCATTAGAGAATGGTGTTTTCGAGGGGTTGAGTGAATTGGAGAAGCTGATATTGAGGGACAACGAGTTGTCATCTATCCAGGTAGGGTCGTTCAATGGACTCGTTAGCTTGAGGGAACTGTGGTTGTATAGCAATAAATTGACGGTATTGGAAAATGGTGTTTTCGAGGGGTTGAGTGAATTGGAGAAGCTCGTATTGTGGGACAACGAGTTGTCATCTATACAGGTAGGGGTATTTCAAGGCTTGGGCGAACTATATTTTGCTTATGATTAATAATAATAGGTTGTCTATTCTGGGTATGCATGTTTTTAACAATCTCTGTAATTTGGAATATCTGTCTTTAAATAGCAAGCAATCACCTCATTGTCAGAAAACACCTTTCAATGCATGGCAACCCTAACATTGCACCTGCATCTGATGAGAAAAAGTTAGTTTATCTTCATGGAGAGATATTTTGGGGATTGAGAAGTCTCCAAGAATTGGGACTTTCAAAAAATTTCCTGCAGTCTTTGCCGACGGGAATCTTTGGAAAGTTGTTAAATTTACAAATATTGGATCTTGCCTAACAATATGTTGTTGATCTCCCACAACTTGAATAACCATGACCAAGTTAACCACATTAAAATGATAGGCAATGATCTAAACAAGGTTTCTAGACATACATTTGGTGGCCTATCAAAAATAGTACATGTGCTTGTTGACAGACAGAGGTTTGCTTGTTTTGTTGGAAACGTGAGCATTGCAGTGTCCTGTATCCTCCTCTCAGTACTTAACATGTAATCAATGTTGTCCGAGACGATTTTGTTGATATTTTTGTTTGTGTTAGGAGTAAGTGCAATTATTGGAAATCTAGCCGTATTTTTGATCAAAGACTATCAAAAACAAATGAGAACAAAGTTCCAATCTTTGCTTATTGGCATCTGCAAGGCTGACCTATCATGGGTATCTATATGATTATCATCGCATCTGCAGATGTTACTTTGGGATCTTCCCAATGTATCTGAGAAATGGAGATCAGGCACCCTCTGTAGGATCGCCGGAGGCTATCGCAATATCGTCACGTGAAGCCGTCGGTCATTTGTATCCTCTGATCGTAACGATTCGCTTTATGGGGATAAAATATCCATACCTATCCACAATGCTTGGAGTGAGGTCGACACGGCGTGACGGCATTTGTATGTGATGTTTCTCTACTGTAGGCATTTCCTTCTATAACAGTATGAGTAAACCCGACTTCTATGACCTTTCCACGTCTGTATCGACTTCCATTTGTACAAAATTACGATTATACGTACACTGAAGAACCCATTCATCCATTAAAGTGGTATGAAGGTATAAAGATGATTTGGCCGCTGTTGATACTATACGTTATGCGGAAACTTGGAGGCCAATCACCAGGTTTGTTCTTCTCCGTGGCTGTTTTTCTCGGTTTCAATCTGCGTGCCTAAATGTCATAATTGGTTGTTATGCCATTATAGTTAGAACAGTCTTCAAAACATCCAAAGGCTAAGACGTCAGGACAATAAGAACAATTCACTCCTTCAAGGTACTGCTATCGTGATGACGCGATGTTTGCTGTTTGCTTCCAACTTTCATGATGGGTATCCTTGTACAAACAGGTACCATAGAAATGGCCACCTAAAGTCTATGCTTGGACATAACGTTAGTTCTTGCCCATAAACTCTGCTATAAATCCATTCCTTTATACCCTTGGAACGTATATATACGGGCGTGTGATGAAACGAAGAGATCCACAAGAAAATGCACAGGCAAGGTATAGAGATGAAAACGATAACGCGACCACAGGCGCTTACGGTGCTACGGCCTCGGTAAGATATTGCTCTTCTAGTGTTGAACAAACCTATCGAGTGATTTTCCAGACACGAGAGGCAAATCAATTGCAAACGATATTGTCAGAAGGCAAGGGAAGGGAATAATTGACGCAAGGCAAGGCCTCGGCTCGCTAACAGTCAGAAAAATTAAGAGGCGCCTATCGCGTGGTACCAATATCAGTGCATAAATTCTTAATGACCTTGCAATGTGCGTCCTCTACAGGATCCCCTTTTACCAATTAGGCTCAAGTCTGTATAATGTGACGGTAGCCCTCTGGCTTGGTTATTTAAGAGGTCGATCGCCCTCTCCCTTCCACGGGATCAGGTCGTGCTTTACAGTAATTCTCATTTAGTTGCTAAATCTGGAGTTTTGGTCCTTGTGATGATGGACGTAGTAAGATGTGTTAAACTTATGTTCTACAGCTATATGAAGCGAGTGCTCTCCATTTGAGTTTAATTCACCCTATGTCAAACAACACCATATTCCGTGACCCAATCTGGTATAGAAATCCGCTAGTCGATCCTGGACCCATCCATCGCTCTGAATTGAACTTTTCAAAGCAGCAGTAGTGGCGGCAAAATGTGACTTTCAGAAACTTTTGTAAAGTTTTGTCCTGCCGCCTGCGCTTATAGCCGGCTGCCAGCTGCTGTGGACACGGCATGGAACTTCGTGGATTGTAACTTTTTCTTACCAAGGCTATGGGCAGAAACGATAAAGACGACAGCCACATGGTGTACTGGACATTTCATTTGGATTTTTTTTACCTTACATAATTCTCAGAACGGATATTGACATTCAGCCGGCGATGTACCAATGTCTTTCTCATATGGACAAGTGTGGAATTTATATAGATTTGAACTTTATGAAAACGACCGCACATCGAGATTTTTCTACAAGACACAACATTCATTCTACTTCAAGAGTATTCCTGTCCCCTATATAATTCTGCCCATGAACCTTTTGTGATTTTAATTTGCTTTCGTGATTTGTGACATGTGATTACACTTAATGAGAAACGTTTAGCCCTAATTTGCTACGTCTCATCAGGCAGTTATTTATATGATTCCACCTTGGGCGATTGGATTGAATAAGATTTGCCTGTGTGATCCATGGCGAACTGCAGGAACAATTTGGGATTTGACCCTGGCAGGAGAATTGACGTTTAATGGTCGAGACTTTCATTGAGTAAGTCTGGGTACTAAAAGTTCCGCCACAACCGGGTTTGTAACCTGGCGATGGAAAAGACACTTCACGCAGCTCCATTGCACCGTCGATACGTGTGTGGTCGTCCATGAAATTTTTTGTTTGTGGGCCCCTACTTTCGTCAAGCGTCAACATTCACCGTCGATATGACATTGGGGTTGTCCGCAAGACAAATTTTAAGATTGCCCGAAGTTAGGATAGATAGTTCAGTTAAAGGTTAATTGAGTTTGTTAAGTCACATTAATAATGATTTCATATACAAAGGTGAATTCGCAATAAGTGAAACCTGTGACGTGCTGCTCTCATTTTTTTTGTTTTAAAATGGAACATTTTTTAAACCAGTTTTAACTATATACCATACTGGAGATTGGACTTTTTTTTTTTTTTTGAACGTAAAACTGGACTTTTTAACTGGACATTGCAGAACATTTGTGATTTGTGAAGTTTCAAATCAGTAGTTTAAAGTAACTTTAAGGTGTAATTTTAAGATGTAGTTAAGACTGTACTTTTAAGACACTAGGTGCATGCATCATTGAGATTTTTGGGCGCCAGTGGTCATTGAGCAATTTTTTGAAAAGCGCGGTAACGATGTGAACTCCCGCTGGGTCGGTGGAGATTGAAGTTTTCCC
>JAMKCH010039394.1:0-13843 GCA_023653785.1 Ophioderma brevispina | reverse complement strand
GCCCCCCCTCCTCCTCCCAAAAGACGATTATGCGGAACAGTCGAAAGGCCAAGAAGGCCCAGTGATGACTGGCCCTTATACTAATATGGTAATCATGAATAGACCAAAACTAGAAAATCTCAGGGCTTCCTCACATAGAACGCACAAACAATAAGATAGCAATGAGAGGAAAATATTTACCATAGAAGGTGCGATGAAGCGAGATATGGAGAGGAACGCTTAAGAAACAACTAAAGAAAAAGTTAACACAAACAAACCTTAACAAGCTCCATGAAATTTCATTTATAAACTGAATTAAATTCTGTTTGTATTGATTTTTAAGTGCTTTAACCGATTTAGAGTATTTGATGTCATTATAAGTGCCATTCCCCGGACGTCCTAATCGTGGATCTGAAAAAGTTCTGTATGCTGTAGTTAGTGATATTATCAACGATACTTGTGTTGAATAATCGTGAATTTGGGGCCTTACCAAAAAAGTTTTTGAAGTCCAGCATAAATTGTGTTGGAGTACTTATACGTAAAAACACCATTATTTCAAGCTTTATACATATCAACACACATTCAAGATATTATATTTCACCAATAGCAGACGTGGGGCTTCTATAATGGCTCCCAGATATTGGTTTCATTTTTTCAGCACCCATTTTTTGTAGTTTGTGTATTTTTTCTAAGTATGATTTATACGTGCTTCCCCAAAGCAGAATGCCAGTAATGTATGGCAGAACCAGAGAACAATACAAGAATACAATATTCTATCTGGTACAGTATATTTGAGTTTATTCATAACACCAATGTTACTTGAGATCGTCTTGGTAATACTATCATATGATATTTCCACCTAATTTTCATCAATACTCAGTCCCTACAACTGTTGTTTTTAAACACGTGCTAAATCCATTCCAGCCAAAATCACATTACATTTGGTTACTCCCTAATTAGCCTTACCAAACCCACAAACACCAATATAACTCAATGAACCGAGTGGGGAAAAGTTCGAAAAAGAATGCGATGACTCATCGCACCAACACTCCTATGGGCACGAAATCGCTGCAGGGCAGCGACTCTCCTTGTGGCTTGCATGCCTGGTCACTATGGAATGGTGGGGCCGTAGGCCCCCGGGTTTCAAATCCGCCGGCAAAGCAGTCCGGGTTGTTCTTTAAGTTTCATCCCTTTACCCCAACCATTTACTTACTTCCTCTCTGGAGAATAGGCTAGAAACCAAAAGGCCGTTAGTACACTTGCTTTTTTCCAGGTAAGAGGCATCCGGATAGAGTGCTTGTTCCGATTTTTGTCTCTCGGTTTCTCTATTTGATATGAGAGCCTGACACCTGTACCCCAACCCGACCTCAAGTAACCGTGGGAAACAACTTGCCGTTTTTTGATGCTAGACGTGATAATACATAGTGCACAACCCCTGCACTACTGTGCTAATATTTATGGTTAATGTGATTGGGTCCACGTTAGCTCGCGGCACACAGCCAGTCTCCAACAAATTTTTGCCAACATTGTGACTTGGCGTTCCTAGCTGTCCGCGCACGTAAAAAATAAAACCCTTGGTACACTGTGCGAACTCTATCCGGAAATAGCAAGCACGCTTTGGCCCTTTACCCCTGTTTCCAATGAAGTAACATTGTAGTAGGCCTATGTGCCGTTCACAGAATTTATGACATTATTTAAACAAACCTTGAGTCAAAAATTATTGCTACTTATAAGTACAATTCCAAAAAACTACATATCCTTCTTTTTCCAAAAATAAGCAGCTTTCTCTCCTGATTTTTTTCAACACACGCTTTTTCAAGTGTGTTTTTCTTATATATCTATGTCAAGACCACAGATTTAACTTGGCAACTCTGAATTCTAATGAATACATTCGATGACAGAGTATTTTGTTTTCCAGCATTTCCCCTATTAGGTCTTATAGAGAGTGTGTAAAAAATGCAATAAACATGATGATTAATATGTGCTTAATATAGGTTCTTGAAGGAAAGATCACTTTCCTTTTATACGAAAAAAAATTACCGAATTTCCGGCAGAAGTGCAAATGACTACCTTATTATCTTTTTTGCCTCGTGTAAATTCCAGGAATATCCGAAAAGATTCACATTTTTGTACACTTTCATGTAGATATCAGACCTTTTTTCAGATTCCAACAGCCAAATTAGGCATTTTAAATTATATATGGAAAACGCTAATTTACTAAAAAAGAAGTAATTCAGTAACTTTAAACGGCAGGAAATGACCTAAAATAAAAAACAGGAATGTGGGTAATCTTTTTCGTGAGGATTTTACTCAATTACATATTGGGAACTTCATAATCATATTTTAAAACATTGACTTTATTTTACTTTTATCTGTGATTTCTCTCTCAAAGCAAAAACCGCAGAATTTTTGTGGCCCCGCGCCATTGCAGCATATGGGCCGAGGCGACTGGCATAAAAGACGCCGTAGCGAATCTCATATTTTTTTTTTTTTAAGTTCCAAAATGACAACTTTTTTTAGTATCGTTTACTTCGTAAAAGGAACAAATTTTTGACAACAGTATTTAGAAAATTGCTAAGAAGTATGGTAGCCTATATTCGTCCCAGCTAATACTGGTTTCAAGGTCGGCCTAAACACGCTTAAATGCATTAAAACATCACTAACTCTGTACATGTCCTGATTTTCCCTTTCTCACCTTTCCATAAACTTTTCTTCCCTTTCCCCATGTCTTTTTAAATGATTCTTATGTTATAATACCCTCAAATTTTGATTAAAATATTATTTTCTAAAGTTTATTTGAGAAAAATATTTCCACGGGAAAGTACTTTTGGTTTATGATAAAAGAGAGAGCAGGGGATTTCCCCCGGATTTCCCTAGTTTGTTTGTACAAGTTGCAACTGTTAGATTGCACAATAGGGGAAGTGGGGAATTCCCCAAATGTAACTTTAGAAACTGAGTCACTTTTTATGCATTGAGACAAACCATGTTGAAAAGAGTAATTCCCATTTCCCCCATAAAGTTATTATGTGAAGTGATGTAATTCAGATTAAGTATTTATTTGATTCCAATTGTCAGCTATGCAGGTTATGTTTATGCATATTTTTTTTTTTAATTTAATCTTGAATTTTTAAGACTTGGAACTTTGTGAACCACATTCCAAAATTACAAGACGGAAAACCAATGCTCGAACTTTTTATCAGTGCACAACATTTTCGGTGCCTGTTTTTGTTCGCGTGTCAGCTTAACGTTTGCCATGCGTGACACTTTGGTGGCGTTTTACACACCTCAATATCACGTTGGTATCTAGACTACTAAAAATGCTGTTATTTCTAAAATAACAGAAAAAGTAGTTTCGGTGACTCCCTCCTTTTTTCTTCAGTAAACGACAAATCTGTTAAAATGAAGCGAAAGGAGAGGGAGAAAGGCAAAAAAGATGTAAAGAAGCCGGCAACTTTTCATTAACATTGGACAAAAGTTATCAACCGATTTTTTTTTTAGATATTCAAAAATGTCCTAAACATGAATTTTTCATAGACGTGGTGTACAATTTTTTTGAAAAATAGGTGTTTTTAAGAATTTTTCTCAAAAACGAGTACGGTGACCCCATATTTTAATTTCTGATATTTGACGGTACATCGATGACAGTTCATTTATAACGATCTTAACAAAATCTATCGAACGGATCTATCGTGACCCACGTCACCTTACCACTAAACGGTCGTTTTTTTATCTATATCTTGAGAAAGAAATGATTTTGAAGCTGAAAGTTCAGACGACAATGAGAAAATACGGCTTTCATCTGACAAAATCAAAATTGATATTACTAATCAAAACGGGGGTCCCAAGATGAATCGGAACAAGCAACCTTTAATTTGAATCAGTAATTATAATTCATTTTATTTATCAATGTTTTGCATTAACGGTGTCCCCAAGAAATGAAATATTTGTTTTTTGGTCCAGCCTTGACAGAGAGCGTTTTTTGGCTTTAAAAAACCGATTTAATCTCTTCCTTCAAGTACTCATTGTTTATTAATCTGACTCAGCATATCACTATGTGAAATATAAAATTGGTTGTATGCATCAGCAAATAAGTAAAAATTCATAAGTAGTAAGTTATAATCTTAACATCAAGACAAGGGGCCTAATATTGAACCCTGGGGAACACCACAAATAATATTCTTTAGGTTCAGATCTGCTCATTTAAATTAACATATTTTTTGCTGTTAATTAAATAAACTTTGAAAACCAGTTATCACAATACCTCGGAAACCCGATAATAATTAATTTTTAAGAAGAATCTTATGACTATGTGTCAAAGGCCTTTTGACAAGTCCAAAATATATACCTTAATTGATGTTTTCTTTTCTTCTTTCTTTTTCAACAGCATTTTGATTTTATCAATCAACTAGTTGCATAGGCTTCATTTACATTGAATGGGGGGGGGGGTTTTAGCTCTAATGCCTTATTGTTGTTTATAAGATCCTAGCCTCAAAATATTTTAATGCACCTATTAAACCAGAAGCCATCACTGATGCAGTAGCCTATAATCTGATTCTTCAAAGACAAACAACAAAATCTTTTAAGTGACCGGAGGAGATTTTTTTAGGATACAAATTTCTCCAAATTTCACCTAACGTATTGTAAGCCACCTACCAAACGTTCCGAAGGTTTATTTGGACAACAAGTACAAAAGACAACAGCAAACCTTGTTTGAACTTGCCAGCTATCGTATTTCGTCCTCAATAGAACTCGTCGCTTTGACTTTCTTTTCTGTCAGTGCAATGAAGAAAGTACTAAATCAATCCATATTATTACAATAAAGACGGTGTATTCGGCTTATTCAGTTGTGATCTAATACATTGGAAAGCATTCAAATATGAAAAAAAACTTGGGTTCGAAAAAAATTGGGGCGCTTCTTTCTGGAAACTCATGTCTCTTTAAAGTACCTTTAATATTATTTACAATAAAATTGGCACATTACTACAATTTTGTTATGATATAATCAAACCGGGAAAGGGTGATCAACTTTAATTAAATACAATAAACAAGTAACGTGACAGGCGCCGCCAATACTTGCATGACAGGTCCCCTTTAAGAAATGGGAGTTTTGGGATCCCCTCTGGCATCACATGGACATTATTGAGGTAAATGTCCCAAAACTGTGAATTGTGGGATGAACTCAATACACTCTGAGATAGCAGTTTGTTTGTAAGGCCACTTATGACTGGTTGAGTGAGTGAGAGAATTTGAGGCTGTTTTCAAGTTAACACCCAGTGCGAAGGTTGAAAGTAACAAACACATTTTGCTTATGCCATCATTAAAAGACACTAAGTCAGTGATTTATCCGAAGAGTCAAAAATTTGAATTGCAGAATAGACTTAAAGTGAAGAAGAATAAGCCTGTAGATTCTCATATGTTACCTTTTCCAATGAAGAATTGACGAAAATGAAGAAAACAGGAAGCACTTCCCCCCTATTATTCTCTTTTACCCCTCTTTCCTTTTTTTTTAGGTTTTTCAATGATACGAATCTCCCATTCCCCAAAATTGTAACGGTGTAATAGTTAGTAAGTGTCCTAACAGACAACTAATGACTAAACATCCGATTTTGTCCAGTTAGGTTGCTTTTGGTAGAACATTTGCAGGGTATGTTGGGATACATATACTTGTTACAGACATTAAAAATCTCTTTTTTTTTTTCATCGAAGATGGTATAAAATCGGTATAGATAAAAGCCACTACATAGCAAGTTAACTTCTAGCATAAGTGCAGCAAGCAAAATAATGATTGGCAGAATATCACAGGCATGCACAGAGTTGGGGTGGGTGTCTCATGTAGCAGTACAAATTCCTCTGGTTCCTTAATTTTAAGAATTAAGGACATGGTATATACCTACTAGGAAAATCAATTCCTCAGCAGCCATAAAAGGAAACAAAACTTTTTGATGGATGACAGCCAAACATCACAGGGGATAACTTCTCATGTTTCATTGAATGGAATGGATGATCTGCACCCATGGTTTGAGAGTATCATATGTGTACAAGGGCCCAGAAAGACACACAGATATGCTACAGCAAACCCAAGGGCACAGTTCAGTGGGTTGTACTTGTCAGCATTGACATGAACTGCTCTGGTGTTATCTCGGTATCTTATATATAATAAAACTCGGGGTGTGTTTTTAAATTACACTTGTGAATGAAATCTATTTGAATTGTTGCATAGAGCTCATACTTGCCTCATAGTAACAAGCGTTTGTTTTAAAAACCGTTCCTGTAGTTTCAATTTTGTAATCTCTGTGCAATGGACTGGTTGTTAAATATTTAGAATCTATTGATGATAAAACTTACCACACAAATGTTTCCATACGCTGAACAACCAGCCGGTGGGGGGGGGGGGAGCACTCACCTATGAAAGACGTGAGTATAAAGGCTGGCATTTCCAAACCCGTGGTATGTCAACGTAAAGGTTGATACATGAGTAGGTGAATGCTGAACTGTGAAAATATAATCTCTTATACGAGAGGGTTTCCTACTTCCTACGATCTTAAGTATTCACACTAACATTTTACACATCCTTGCTAGTGAGGGTGTCTTTTTAAAAGACCTATTTTTGTTGATTATTTTTCGATTTCTGATTTGCAAATAACTGATAGTGCTTTAAGTTGCACTTACATATGACAATGAATTGACAGTTCTAATGTAGCTATTGATTTTTCAAACAATGAATTTATGAGTATATAGGCCTATAGATCACATTTTTTTTTAATCATGTTTATACCAGCTAATATATACATTTTCCTCTAAAATGTGATTGATTCATCAACAAAGAGTACTTTAGAAGTACTGCTGATGTAGGCCCTACTATTAATTTGAATCTTTTGTTATTTCTGTGACCTTCAAAATCTGTAACTTGTTATCTTTTATTTCGGTTACACTTCAAATAGTACCATGCCAGGACAAAGTTGGGTTTTGAACCTAACTAAAAAACATGTACACAATTGCAATAAAAAACTTTCCAAGTCAAGTGTTAAAACAAGAGAGTCCTAAAAAGACAATTGCCCTAATGATTAGCTTCTGAATTAAATTAGGCTTGTTATATTATTTTGCATATCTGAACAGTTGGCAATAGGTGCCCAATTGTTGTGCTCCATCTCCATTGCTTTAATACATAAAAAATTATCTTTTAATTAGCCCAATCGTGTGCTTTTTTGGTCTTAATTTATATATCCTGTATTTTTTTTAATGTACCTTACTGCACTTGTTTTACTGTAATTGTACGATTTAAGGGGACACGTTCAAGTTTTAAGAAAAGGGCGTTCCCATTTTATAAAGCTGGTTTTGCATCTTTATTAATGCATACCAAAGGATAGTATCACACCTAAAATGAACATAAGCAAAACAATGTCATTTTTAGCACTTGTCAGTTTCAATCCCGGCCCTGGGGGTCCCGGGACATAGCGTGGTGTAGCTCCGGGACATAGCAGGGCATGTCACAAAAAAGTATTGCCCCGTAAGCCGGGATGTAGCCGGGACTTGGCAGGGAATGTACGTTAGCTTTCTCTCTCGCCCTGTCGGGACAATCATTGATGATAGCTGGGACTAAGCCGGGAGAGTACAAAAAATTACCAGTCCCGCAGGGGACATAACGGGGACTTTAACACATGTGTCACACAATATAAAACCAGGCTATAAGTGAGCAGTATCGACCGTCAAAGTTTAAAAAATTAATATCAACTGAATCACAAGAAATGACTATTGAAGTTAATTCCATAAATAACCATACGGTAGTGAAAGCTATTTGATATTTCTTGATAAATGGCCAGAGGAATCTTGTCATTTCATTGCATAAAAAACAAGGGCAGTTAATATGAAAATGAAAATAGTGAATCGCATGGAAATATGCTCATGAAATACATTCTGTTAGCCCAAAATACTTCTCGAACTGCGCATGTTCCGATATAAATCAAAATTAAATATGTATCGCGAGTTCCGAAACTGGTTTTTGGCAGTGCTTTAATTTTACAATTCAAAATTTCCATTTTATCGGGATCATTGCGAGTTTTTGGAACCGCCGCGCCGTTCAGCCAAGAGTACAGCCTGGCCAGGCTCCTGGTAATGTCAGCTCAATTCCCCGCAAGGCGGACGAGCCGAGGTCCCCGGCCCTGGGTCTATAACATTTAGAGAACAAATCTAAAAAGTATAAAAATCTATTTTAATTGCACATAATTTCCTTTTTTTTTTGGAAATGTGCGAAAGATTTAAAGCCAATATCAGGATTTACCGAATGAGTTTAAAAATACCTGAAATTGGCAGGAATAGCTTAAAAGTTAAAGGGTACTAATTCTGTAGAAATCTCGTAAGTTACTTCTTTCAACCACACGAGTGACAGAAAAGGAAGAAGCGAGAAAAACGGCCAGTGTTCAAGATACGAATCTACCATTCAATTACGGTTGTAGTAAGTGTCCTGACGGACACTAATGACAAAAATGTCCGATCTTGTCCTTATAGGTTGCTTCTGGTCCGTCATTTTGCAGGGTATAAAATAGGGACACCTTACTTGTACATACAAGCAAAAATCTGATTTTTGAATTGATTTTTTTGATTTATGATTTTAGAAAATCACTGATAGTGCCGTGTTAAGTAAAATTGTAACCATTTTAAGATTGATGGTGGGTTTGGTTGGCTTGGGCATTAAGATCTTGGAATGGTAACTTTTTTGTTCAAGCAAAACAAATGTTTCAAATCAAATATATCAACATGTCTTTTTTAATTTGGAAAAATTACCCAAAGTACTGTTTTTCTCATAATTTGGTACCAGTAGTTATTACAAACTTTGAATGAAATAATAAAATTTTCCCTTTTTGTCCAGCCCCTAGAAATAAAACTTGTCCAGATTATATCATTTGTGGTCGGATATCGCCGTGGATAATGTGGATTTTTTTTTTAACAAACCAACGAAGGCTAAATGAGGGTTTGTTCTCAAACTTCCGATTGTGGGAAATTTCGGCTTGGTTCTTCTGACAATCCGGCGATCCAAAATGTAGTATGATAATTAGCTATATAGCAAGACCTGTTGTCGCCTAGCCGGGACGGCCGGGATTGTACAGGAGTTTTAAAAGCAGTCACAGCCCCCATTGGCCGAGAATATAAGGGGTTGTCCACCGAGCCTGGATAGTAGGGGACGGGACCATACCGCGGGGATGTACAAACAAAATGTAGCCCGGCTACCCGGGATTTCGTGATACTTTAGCGGGGACAAAGGGGGGGGGGGGGGGGGTGTCACGACAGCAAAATGTACATTGCCCCGGCTAAGTCCCCGCTAGGCCTGGGACCCCCAGGGACGGGATTGAAATGACCAAGTGCATTATATGGTACGATAATACAAATGGCACCTTAATCATTGCAATAGTAAATGGTTACTTTTTTTTTTTCCAATTTTTGTTTCATACTAATTTAAAATAATTATTATGATGTGAACTCCACAAAAATTAGATCACATATTTAATCTGAGCTTAATTAATTGGTATTGTTTTTTGTTTTGTAAATTCATTGAACTTGATATGGAATTCAAACTTCCAAATGTGTAGGCTTATCAAATGGTATATTTATTTTAAGTATTCCAAATTTTATCGGCAAGACGACCTATGGAGAGCAGCATGCTCCGTGTGCATATAGGGTGTTTGTCAATCGGTCGGTGAATCCTTTACACACACTTTAATTGTGAGTACCTCCTAACTTCTTCACTCTCTGGTTTATTCCTAAGTCTATCCATTCTTCCTTTGCATGTAGTTTAACTCTCAATCACAATTTTTGTCCAAATGAACTCGATCTTATATATTTGTAGCAATCACTCATTATGAAGGATGTTATCCAAGTATTATTTCTCATTCCTCAATACCAAGATGTTGTTTACCTACATATGGTCAATTCCAGCAACCAGCTATAGCATTGACGCCGATCCTTGGTTGGTGTGTTCTAAAAAAAAATCAGAAGCAGATAATTGCTGGGTCCAACATGTGTTTTATACGTGGTGGCAATAGACCAGTTAACATCCTATGTCAATTCTTTGTTGCCTTCCGAATCCTTATGGCCCATATTTTAAACTCTACAATATAGCAATTGCCCAGTGTGTAACAGTCAGGCCAACCTATTTCAAGATACCAGGGGCCCTAACTGTTTACAACATTTGCTGTTACTGGTCCTATTTACCTAAGGACAATCGCCTGCTTTTTGTCCATGTCAACCTGAGGTGTTGTTAATAGAGTAGTGTAAAGTGGGTCAACATTTTAAAAACAAAATTAACAATGTAAACTCAACTAATATACAACCTTTTCAACTGACACTTCAAATTAGACTAATTGCACACGCCCACTTAATGATATAGGCTATGTTTTTAACACTTTTAACCCATAAAAAATATTGCGAAAGCTAATGACATTTTTCACATCAGTAAATATGTTACAGTCCACAAGAGCTCACAAGGTCAGTTATACACCATAACCAGGCTGCAAGCTACCAAGAAATAACAGTGGTTACATTTAACCTTGCTCCATAGCTGTGAAGCAGCAGAGGGTGTTTTTCAAACTAACAAAAGTGTTCGCTAATATCTCCCACAACTTTGGAGTCTTAAGAAGATGAAAATGACTTGAAGTGCTAATTGAGTTGGTGATAACATAACTATCATCTACCTAACATGAAAATTTACTGCAAGTGGTATCCGCCTAGCGGCAAATCCATGCCTCTGTAGGGCAGCATTGATAATGCATGAGTTTCAGCTTTCACAACCAGCAAATGCACCTACATTGTATGACAACCGACCATTCAGCATAATCTTTGCCTACCAACACAATTCATCATGCCAAAAACACAAAAGGCCGACAAAATGCCCCAAAACGCACATCTGCTAATTTTCAAATCACAACATAACTTTTTCAAAGAAATTTCATTCTTACTTGCATACCTGCGGGTTTCAAAAGAATTGGACAAGACTGAGAGACTAGTTCATGATAGAATATTGGTTTCCTACTCTATTGCTACTGATAACAATAGCCCAATATACTTATAGGCTAAAACCACCGTTCAAGGATCTTTGAACCAAAACTGAGGACAGACCACTGGTCTATAATTGAAAATCTTCAGCATCACTTTTTTTGTAAATAGTATAACTTTAGTCAATTTTGAGATTTTTCTGGGACTATACCAGAGAAAAAGAGTCATTGAATTCTTGTATAGGTATAAAGCATTTCCATATCAACTGGTTTCCCAATATCATCATGACCTGCACTCTTATTCGGATTTTGCTGTTTGTTTTAGACTCTATACAATGCGATCCCAGCGCGGATCCAGGAGGGGGTTAGATGGGGCACGCGCCTCCTGGTAATTCAAGCAAAACTTTGCTAAATCAGCCCAATTTTGACAAGTTTCAGCCTTCAATCCCCCGGTAACTTTTTTCACTTTTTTTCAAATCCTGGATCGCCTCTGAACAGCGTAACTAAAAGCAGTCTGAATTCCTCTAAAATGTTAATGGTTTTGAAACATTACGAAAAGTGATGGTATTTTCATATTTTACCATATTTTCTTTTTTAAGGTTTTGAAGAGATTTTTGTTTTCACATTTAATGGTCAAGAAAAAAGAGAATTTGGCTGCAAAGTTGCCATTGGAACTCTTGCCCCCCACTGTCATAATCTAATAACAAAATTATCTTTACATAATTCTCTACTAAAAAAACCACACTCCAAATTACTTTCAATTATACTCACAGAATAGAATCTAAACCATTTCTAAGTACCAAATCCATGAGTTAAATTATCTCCTATATTAAGAATGTACATATCAACTACCAAAACCAAAACTCATTTTCCACACTATACTTTATCATAACTTTAAAAATTACAAAAAAACCAATTCACTCATGATTGAATACTTCCCCAACGCAGAATAGAATCTACAATTTTTCCAGAGTACCAAACAATGATTAATTTATAAATCGTAATACTCCTATATTATATGTAATATCACTACACAAACCAAACTCAAATTCACAGCACTGTAATTCAATAATAAATTCAAAACATTACAAAACTACTATAATTTCCGCGGTTCTCGTCTTTCGCCTGGCTATATTCAAAGAATATAAGCTTGGGCCTGCTCATGACCTTGACCTTGGCACATGACCTTTGACCTATCAACTATGAGGATCCCATGGTGCACCTATGACAGAAGTTTTGGTTTTCCAATTGAACTTCAACTTTTCAATTGAGGTCAATTTTACATTTTTATAGCCTATTTTCAACTTGACCTCAACATGACCTTTGCCCTTGGCACACGACCTTTGACCCATCACATATGAAGGGATCCCTGGTGCAGCCCCCTATGACAGAATTTGGTTCCATTTGAACTTCAACCTTTTCAATTGAGGTAAATTTTAAAAAAAAACTTAACATTTTAGTGACACACCCACACACATCCACACACCCATCCACACATACCACATCCACAGCATCCACAACGCACAACGGATTGCTAAGTGGTCCTCCACTAAAGCTCGGCGGCCCACAAAAAAAACATCAATGAATTGAACTGTGCAATTCCTTTTAAGAGACATGAGATATATTCCAGAAGAAGTCACCCCCCAATTTTTCTCAAACCCCGTTTTTTAGCATATTTGGCATGCGTTACCAATGTATCGATCACACTGAAGGGAATAAGCCGAATACCCCTCTTTATGTACTAAGATGATGATTTAGTACTTTCTGTCGTGTACGACAGAAAATTCTAGCATGTTTCTATGGGAACCGATTACGATAGCAGACAGTTCAAAACAAGGGTTTGCGGTTTTCTTTTGCACCTGTTTTGGCCAATAAACCTTAGAAATTGTTCTCATTAGGGTGGTCCTACAACAGATCCAGTGAAATTTGAGAGCAATGTGTATCCTAAAAAAATCTCTCCTGTCCTTTAATTTTTATCATGTCATATCTTTACGGTAAAGTTTTAGTCTATGATAAATGTTATCTTTTCCGTCCCTGGTGCCACTGTTGGTGCTGCAGCATTAGAACATGGTTTTATTGATTGGAGGGTTTTGAATTCACAACTTTTAAATCATATTTTTTTTTCAAATGACTTTTTTTTTTTTTTTTTTTTTAAATGCATTTTTTTTATTCTCATTCTTATTTTACTTGGGTCAACCAATCTCACTGCCTGGCATTGTTCTCCCTTGGTTGGCCAGGTGCTGCAGCATTAGAACTGTTTATTGAAATAAATGAAGTGTCAACATGCAGAAGAAATGAATATTCAAGCCTCTCCCCTTATTCTTTAGTGGCTTTTACGCATTGGATTGGGCTGCACATGTTTCAGCCTGTACACACCAAAGGGGAAACTGGCTTACAAATGGGCAATCTTTCTAGCTGCTTTTGATTACTTTTGGGATGTTGTAAACCATAAAAGAAGTACCTTCAGTACAGATAATGTTATTTTCTGGGATGTCAGTCAGGCTGGGTTTAGTTCTGTGTCTGGTGCAGTGCTTGCTGCTGTCTCTGTCCTGCTGAATTCTGCTCCCTAGACCTAGTCACGAGGCAATTCCTAGCCTAGCCTAGGCTTTGGATAGCCTTAGCAGCATGCCTTTACCTGACTTGTTCTAGGGTCTCCAGATACTTACTAACATGGCTAGACCTTCCTGAAGGGCGGGGCTATAACGCCCCGATGGCGACTTAAGGGCTACTCCCGGGAACATGGTTGTCTGATAAAGTCGCCTACCTTGTTCATGTCCTGGCTGTGCATGTAGGGACTGTTTGTTTTTGTTCACTCACTGCTCTTCTCACAGAGCGATCACAGGTCTTCTACCTGGCTACTAACTGACTATACTTTGTTC
>JAMKCH010039393.1:0-13061 GCA_023653785.1 Ophioderma brevispina | reverse complement strand
ACCAAGATAGGTAAAGATAGACTTATTTCAACTTGGCTGAGACTTTCGGGCGGGCATCGGGCTACCCGCCCGCCCTTGAATTACGTGTCTGAATTCCAGTCACGGTTCCCGAATGTCAAGTTTAAGAAAGTTTCAAATCATTTCAACTCAGAGTAAAGAATGACTATATATTTATTTATAACATTCGGCATTCGCCAGGCATAACCCAATATTGCTAATGCGTTAAATTCCAGGACACCTCCAGAACAACGGGAAAGATTTATGGGAATAAGCCCAATTTTAGATCAGGAGGAATCCGAAGTGCGCGAGAAAACCTGCGAGGACGAGTATGGATCGGCACCAAATTCACATACGAATTGACTCGACCGTGAATCGAACCCGGGCCGCATTGGTGAAAGGTGAGCGACTCGACCGCTACAGCAACTCGCCCTCCCTAATGTAAATGTTTCTGTACACACTAGGCCTAAGCCATTACCAGGTCTCTGCCTGTGACAGTCTCCGATTCAAGCCTATCCCTATGATGAAACAATTGGCCCTGAGTGCGACTGGTCCATAACCCCATTCGGAATACGCTGGCATTCACAACTGCATATTTAAAAAAAAAAGAACAAATTAAAAATTATAATACCATTTCTGGGCGATGTGTATATCGCCTTATCTTTTAAAAATGCCTACCTGGCAAACAGTGTTTCAAAGGATAGTTAAAGAGGGTTCATACTCGGGCAACATTTAAATGCACTGATGCATAACATCAGATTAACATTAGATCATGAACTGCGATACCTGTTCGAGCGCTGTAAAGTTCGCCAGTGATCCCACAAATAAGTCGGCTCAAGCCAATGCTAGATCAAATTCAGAGGCCGCTCATGACGTCACCCCTAACCTTGATAACAAACCGAGTATATCATCTACATACGTCTACAGACAGAATGAAGTATAACACACCACTATTGGAAGAGTTAAGACAGAAGAAGTTAATTTAAAGATCATGGAACTCATCATCACAGTGTCGTAACTGACAGGGTTTTATTATTAACAAAAAAGTAAATTGTTTGTCCTCAAAGTGTAACCCACATTTGGATTTTTGGGCATGCCTTTGTTTACAAAATATAGGGGGCTTTCTTTTTGGGTTGGAACTCCCCCCCCCCCCAGTAATGGCAGAATCAAGTCTGACATCACTTGGCAGTAGATTTGTCGTACTATGGGAGTGCTTTGCTTGCTGTTTGTAATAAGAAGGTCCTCCCGTCATCAGATCTTTTGTCTGCCCTGTTAGAAAACTATGATTGGTATGAGCTGAATTGTGGTTTTGTTTGTTTTTGTTTTTCTTCCTCTCCACCCTACCCCGTACCCCCCCCCCCCCAAAAAAAATTGAAATTAACAAGCGTTGAGTCACCTTTTTAACTCCTCACAATATGACCATGATGCTGACGCAATTTTGTTAAAATGCATTCAACCCTTTACTTTCAGGACGATGATGACCGACATGGATGACAGATGGACCATGACGACAGAGTCCCTCACAGCAGTTGTACTTCATGAAGATAAGAAGTACTACCCAACGGCGGACTGAGATTATGGGCAGATGTCCGAACCATAGTCCCCATGCAGAAGACACACAACCTCTCCAGGTGTGGTTCAGAGACATAATTTTTCCTTTTTACGGAAACGGAATTCTTTTTTGTTTTTTCTAACGGATTTAAAACCAAAATTTTAATAGTTATTGTTTTAGACAGAACTGATTTGAACTTATGTTAAATCATTCCAAATATCAGAATAAACAATAAAATCCATGAGTATAGTCTAGTGACATATTTTTAAAGAAGACAACGGAAAAAAAACAACGAAAGTGCAGTTTTTACAAAACGGATTTGCTTGTTTCATTTATAATTTGATCAGTATTAATTTCCTTCCCTTTTTAATATAATCCCCCTGGCTTGAAAAGGCAGAAGGGATTATGCTCATCAGTCAGCGTTCGGCGCGTCGTCCAACACAACTTGTGAACGCGATAACATGAGACCCATAAGGGTTATGGTATGTAACTTGGTGGGTGGGATCGGACTCCATGCCTTCATCTTATTAGATTATGGGCGGGCATATGCTAATTAGGTACCTATTTGCATAATTAATGATTTAATTGGGGTATTTTGTTAAGCAAAGAGCTTGTGAACAAACTAATATGAAGATCCATAATCCGATTGATCAAACTTGGTGGAGGGGTGGGGAATCCTGTACTCTCGCGTTGATTAGGTTTGTGGCGCATGATATTCTAATAAGTAGCTAATTTGCATATTTATGGCTAAATTTGGGTATTGTCACCCAAAAACTTGTGACAAACTATCTGAAGATCCATATGTCCGATTTTGATGAAACTTGATGGAGGGGGGGGAAGCATGTACTCTCGCGCTGATTCGGTTTAAGGTGGGTCTGTCCGGGTTTAAGGTGTGTTGTCCGGGTTTAAGGGGGTTGTCCGGGTTTAAGGGGGTTGTCCATCTTTAAGGGTTTTTGGGTTTAAGGGGGATTGTTGGGGTTTTAAGGTGGGGTTTGTCTGGGTTTAAAGGGGGTGTCTGGTTAGGGGTTGTCCGGGTTTTAGGGTTGTTGTCTGGACTTAGGGGGATTGTGGGGTTTAAGGGGGGTTGTCCTGGTTAAAGGGTTGTCCGGGTTCTAAAGTGGTTGTCCGGGTTTAAGGTGGGTTGTCTGGGTTAAGGGGTCTGTTTTGGTTTTAAGGTGGTTGCACGAGTTTAAGGGGTTGCCCAGGTTTAAGGGTGGTTGTTTTGGTGGTTAAGATTTTTGGGTTTAAGGGGGTTTTTGCAGCTGATTATTTAAATTTGTAAACCGCTTCCGCCAGGGTATTTTAGCAGTCGAGAACCGCGGACGTGTATTTTTAGTTCTTTGTAATCAACATTTGAGGGAACGACACAGAGGTCAAATGTACAAACCATCTGACTGAACTTTTTATATTTATCAGTTGAATTTATGATTTTTTTAAAAAAGAAAAAGAATGTGTACTTTAAATCCTTGTGTTCTTCCTAATGACATTGTGTCCTTTTACAGATCCCATTATTGCACCAGTGAAGGTCAAGAAATTTCAGATCACAGAACAAGAACTTCCCATAACCACTTATGACAGGTAGTAAGTAAATCCTATGGCTGGACAAGTATCACTAGACCTGTAATCCAGATGTTTTATTTTCTCTCATATGCCGCGTCTAAGTCACGACCGTACGCACGCCTCAGCATAGCAACAATTTGAACACAACATCTCAACTCTTAGATCAACCAATAACGGGCGAGTGTAACGATCCAAACAGGCTCGTATGTGAGGTGATACAATGCAGCCACGCGTTAGCACGGCAAACCCTTCGAAAAGGAGAAAATACACTCCTGGACAGATTATAAAACAGAGATTTACTGTAAAACATGAACTTTTTCTTAAGAAAGCTTTTGGAATTTTGCCAAGAAGTGGTTTAGGATTCGCAAAGTTTCCTGCTGCGACAAAAATACTTATGAATTCATTCTTGATTATAGTAGACCCTATTGAATTTGAATCCTGAAATGAGAACATTCGTGTGATGGTTGGTTTAACCGCAGGTAAAAATTCAAGGAAAGGACAATGAAATGTTATCTTCTAAGTTGATAATACACTAGTAAATAAACTGTTTACTAAAAATTCAAACTACCTTATTGTTTAAGTGTAGGTTTTGACGGTACATTTGTCTTAGGTAATTAGTAATAGGTGGTGGAGGACAGGATTAAAACACCAAACTGCTGGTTGCACTCTATTCTGGCCATTGCAATTATTTTAGGAGATTGTTGTGTTTTATTGTATAGATTCTTGGTGCTATGATGGACAATGCTGAACTGTACGGCATGTCACATTAGCCAGGACATTACACAATGGATAAGGTAGGCAGAGAAATGTTAGACACAGATGGTGATTACAGATGGGGATAAGTTTGAGATAAGAAGTCGACATTTGGTAGAATAAGTACATATGTCAAAAATCCAAAGGGGGGTTGTGAACGTAAAAATTTATTCCAAATTCACTAGATACCTGTTGTGGTTTAAGCGTTACACCATAACTGTACTGTGGTGTGTCTTGTACTAAGTAAAAGTACGTTCAGCAAATGCTGACAGTTTTCTAAGAATCGTTGAAAAGATTTAAGTAAAACGACACTCATTACAGTTACTACATTCTATTATACAATGTACTAGTTAGCATTGCCATCATCCACAGTTTACAAAGTGTGAAGTTTCATTGGAAGAAATGTGTACAAAGTGGAACCTATTTTAGAAAAGGTCGTTCTCAAGACTTTCCATTTTTGACTCTAATACAAAATTAGTTGTTTGGGAGCGGGTCAATCTAGGATCTAAATCTTTAGATTGTAGTTTAGCGCACTAAACTCTCAAGCCAGGATTTCGCCAATTGAATCCACTTCAAGTTTAACATTTTCTTTGTTGTCTTATTCGGCTTACTGTATTTTTGTGCACAAAACGAAATGAAACAGGCTCAGTGCACTTATTGGTTTACACTCTTTATTCTGTCATGTACCAGGTGTATGAAGACAGAATAAGTGGGTAATACCAAGGGTGAGCGTGTTTGTGTCATTTTGCAAAAAACCACTAAGCCTTCTATTCACTTTCAAAGGTGTCACGAAATAAAAATGATCAAACCAATTTCCAAGCCAACTTTAATGAGACAGCCATTTCATTATTTCTCTTCAGACATCATTGTTGATGGTATGATGGAACAGACCCACCCTGAGCTGAGATCCTAAAGAAGATAAACACATACGCTACACAGACACATTGTTTACAGAACAGGAGAGGGGAGTAAGCATTAAGGCACAGCCTGTCACCCTAGTGTTACCAGAGTAAGGGGAAACACTACCTCATGAATATTATAGACACACCTGTAGTTAAATCTACGGACTCCGTTGAAGTAAGTTAAGAGAATGTCACAGCCGGGGGATTTTGTCCTTTCATGTCGGCAATTGTACTAACCTTCCAACTGTCAACAATCACCAAAAATGGCAGTGGTGGTGGATGCCTGTATTAAAGATTAATGCTCCTTTTCTAATTTACTAACGCTTTATTTCACTCGTAACCTTTTTCATGAAATAGTTTCTTTTCAGTGCTTTGTCACTTGTTCGTTTCCACATTTGTTGATATTTTCCATTTTAAATGTAACCAACTCTAACAAGGACATTGGTTTGGTAATTTTTCCAAAAATTGCTCTAGGGATGTTAATGGTTAAATCTTGAAATATCTTACATCCACAATCAATAAATCACTTGTTCTTCAATTCAAAATCCCCATTTTGTCTCTAAATTTCCAGATTTAGGTCATATCAACACCTATATTACTGTTCTTTACGAAAAACAGACACTAAAGCTTTTAAGCGGGTGTTGAAGACGACCATTTACAACTGTTTTAATGTACTATATACTAATAAAAGTCTGATCCACTGCATAAAATTGTAATTTCTGACAAATACGGTGTGGTAAGCTTTAGGTTATCCCTTACAGGGGCCTTTAACTACAAACCATTTCCAATACAACCGTGCACAAAATTCTTTGTTGAAAAATAGGGGGCATGGAACAAACGATTTGTTTACCTTTGGAAGAAATCTCTGATAGTGGCTTAAAATGCATAACAAGAGCGTGGTTTCTGCTGGGTAGGTATTAGCCTTTTTGGTGCTGGAGTCCCATGTTCTTTTGCATAGGGCCACTTGCCTCATATTTTTGTCTCTTATTTCTGGAATTAATCTTTAACACCTGCTATTGATTAAAATTGGAATTCAGTTCAGGTGGACTTGGGCAGCTGAACCATGATCATGACCCCATCCTTCGAGGGGGATTTTAAACCTCTCCATCCCCATATACAGAGAGCAATATCTGTTTTACATAACGTCGTTTTTAAAAAATTATATTTAAAACGAGTAGTGTGGTTTACCCCTGGCTGTCCAATTCGTCCCAGGTAAGAGGAACCGCAGTGAAATAGCTTCCTTTAGAAGGCTTTCTGGTTTATCCTGGACATTGTCTGAATAAATCTAATCAAAATACCTGTGATGATCTCAAAAGCAAAAAAAGCCTATACAATTATACCTGCTTCAGAGCTTGTTATTTTTTTTTTTTTTAAATGGAATTGATGAACTCTTTGATACCACCAATAAGCGGGCCTCATAACAGTGCGAACTGATGGAATAATGTTGGCACGAGATGCAGAGGGTATATTATGCATGGTGCGTGCGATTCTGTGCAAGTTTTTTGGTTTACTTGTAATTGGACGCCACGGAACGATTAAAAAAAAAATTCCCAACTATTGGGTAGTAATCAAAGTATTGCCTAAATGGTCAAGTGTTTGATTCTCCGCCAGGTCATGTGAATTTCTCAGATGAAGTAACGGCATCCTTTCGCATCAGTGATGGCGCCATCGTCTTTATTGATGCAGCAGGGAAGGAGTGATGCTCAACTCTGAGCGTCTCATCAAAAGCACGATGTGCAAGAGCAAGTGTCTGTGTGTATATGCATCAATAAGATAGACAGGCTAGTGCTGGAACTCAACTCCACCACGGCAGATGCCTACTATAAACTCAGACATATGTGGATGGGTCATGCACTTTTAAGGTAATATTCAAGGTCAATAATAGAGAAATAAATTTGCAAGCAAAATGGGAAGGTTTTCTTAAAAAATTGCATATTGAAAGATCTAAGTTGTTACATGTGCATACAGCAAAAAATATTTAATTGAATTTGAAATGTACAAAGTGAGGAAGGTTTGAAAGGCATTAGTCAATCAGTGAACAAAAATGTTTTTGTAATTTTGGGATATAGAACAGATAAAGTGATGAGGCATTTTTAAAAATAGGCTGTGAGGAAATCTATTGAATGAATTTTCTGGATTACTGTGACTTGGATTTCATTTTATGGATTACTGTGACTTCATTTCATTTAGGATTACTGTGATTGATTTAATTTATGGATTACTGTGCTTGATTTCATTTTATGGATTACTGTGACTTGATTTCATTTTATGGATTACTGTGACTTCATTTCATTTTCAAAACATGGTCTGAAAAAAACACAAATATAGATATAAGTCAAAAAGTGCATGCTACATTGTCATACCTTGTTGTAGATATAGATATCCGTTCATTTGCCATCGTCTTCCAAATATTTTAATTCAAATTGTTTTTTTTTACAGTCTTTACTCAGAAGATCCAGAGACTCAGCTTGTTTCTCCCCTCCTAGGTAATGTCGCTTTGGCCAGTCCAAAGTACAGTGTTTGCTTCACCTCAAATTCCTTCTCCAAAAATCTACGCAGACTCCTTTGGGGGCCATAATAGACACAAGACTTGCCAGAGGCTGTGGGGAGATCAGTACTTCAATCCAAAAACGTAAGTCTTAAGGTGATTTTGTGTCCTAGAATATATAATTTTATTTATATTTCACCATAAGATTCCTCAGAAGAACAAGTTATTATGATGTTGATGATCCAATTAGTTGTATCGCGCTGCCCCATTGGCCACTGTGTTTGTAATTTTGTGTCTGTTTAAAGTAGAGCCAAACGTTTTACATGAGATAAAAATCTCAATCTTCTTGAGGTAAAATGGGGACAAGGTAGTGGATCAGAAATGCCCCTTTAAAGGAGAATGTGAAGTAAACAAATGCTTCAGTTTAAACAAAGAATACCAAAGTCCAATCACACTAAGGACAATTATGATGTGTGGCTTTGGTAAATTTTCCTGTCAAAAGTAATAACTGATTCCCTGAAATCAAGTTGAGCATGCATTATATAATATTGGATGGCTCTGAGGTGATATGAGAATATACCGCACGAGTCTTGATTTTTCATATCGAACTCTCCTTCGGCTCGTTCGATATTTGCTTTACAAAGTGCCGTTATATCTCATATCACCCGAAAAAAAGGCATCCCATATATTATTGCCATCCAAAAGCCATCCATATTATTATTGTTATATAATATGAAGCTGACTGAAAATGAAACACAATTTGCGACGTGGGGGGGATATGGTAGTCACTTCATGACTTTGCCATGGCCTACGAATTCTGTACCCTGCAGACAGACTTACTCAAAGCAAGCTTCGAAGGCAAGCCTTGTTGTTTAAGTTGTGACACTGTCACTGACACTGAGTTGTTTTTCGCCAAGATACAATCTGGGTGTTCTAGTCGGTGGTATACTTCTCTTCTATTTTGTGTATGATTCTCTTCCTCATTCCACAACGGGTGTTTTTGTCGCCTGTGTGCCGCCATTTTCATTCATTGTTACGCTTTGAATCGATTGCCCGATCACTACTGGAGCACCAACGCAGCAAGCAATCCTGAGGCATATGTAACCTCTATAAAGTGTTTCATGATGCTATAAGGATACACATTACTAGTGCTAATTAAGCTACCATAAACCAGTTAACAGAATTACTGCGGCGGTATCAAAAAATGACTGTTTTCAATATGTTGAAATACTGTACGTATTAAAATTAGCGGTAAATAGATGGAACTTCATATTTATAAAATGGGTAATATACCTCAATCCAGTGGTCCACAGTGCTTGTAATCCTTTCATGTGATTTAAACAGCTGCTCACCATGTTATTGCCATTCAGCACATGCTGCCCTTGTGCGGGTGGGTTAGGACATGCCAACCTAACACAACAGAAAGGCTGAACTTAGAGGGCGTAACCCGGTGCTAGCTATTCAAGACTTAACGGTAGAGGGGCTGCTCTTACTCATACGAAACAGTCCACAAACAGACTTGACTTAAGGTAGGCCGGTCACGAATATTTAATCTAAATGACCGTTATTGGAAATTACACTATTTTACAGCGGGGTTAATCACTAACCCCGACGGATTTTTGAAGTTAAATTGTTTTAGCTCAGTCATACGTAGTATGCAGAGCGATTGTTATGGCAATGTGTTGACCGTCTATATCTCTACAGGGTGAGTCAAAAAAATTGACCCTTATTTTGTGTCCGCCATTTTTGACTTTTAAGAACATATTCTAACATGTGTTGTATCATCTGAAAGCTGGATTTCTATCGTTAATATTTACTGCAAAGATTATTCACATCGTTAGGTATAATCCGAGCTACAGTCGTTTTGAATCAAGTAGTCGGTTTTCTGCTCTGTCCACGTAGTCACATTGAATGAACGGCGTCATTGAGGACATCAGTGTCCAGAAGAAAATCAGCTATTATTCACTGCAGAATCTTGATTCGAAAGACTTAGCGCCTCGGCCTATACTACCGATTGGAATATCTTTGCAGCGTATTAAAGAAAATGAAATAAGCTTCCGTAGATACCAATTCGTATAGATGTATATTATTTCAAAATTCAAAATGGCTGACACAATCAGGGTCAAGTTTTTTTTTACCTCACCTGTTATTATCTATCTATCTGTCTGTTCACACTTGCCATAATGCGTCTTGTGCCAAACGCTTGGGGGCCTATTGCAGCGAAAATTTGCCAGAATAATCACTGACCCAGGGCCATGTGGGGTGGTTCACAGATTTTTGGGTCAAGTTCATGTGGGCCGATTAAGGGGCATTCTTTGAAAATCTATAAATTCTTCTTGTGCCACAAATCAATTGCTATAATCACTAGAGTTGGTCAAAGAACCGCTGACCCACGGTCCCTATGGGGTGTTCACAGATTTGGGTCAAAGGTCATGTGGGCCAATGAAAGGGGCAATCTTTGAAAATCTAATAAATTCCTTCTTGTCCCCCAAATCAATTGCTATAAAAAATCACTAGACTTTGTAGAAAACACTGACCCAATGTCCATATGGGGTGTTTTTTTCACATAATTTGGGTGAAAGGTCATGTGGGCCAAACGTGGGCCAATTAAAGGGAAATTCTTTGAAAATCTATAAATTCCTTCTGTGCCACAAAATCAATTGCTATAATCACTAAGTTTGGTCGAAGAAACCGCTGACCCACGGTCGCATGGGGGTTCACAGATTTGGGTCACAAAGGTCACGTGGGCCCATTAAAGAGGGCATTCTTTGAAAATCTATAAATTTCCACTCGTGTGCCTAAAATCATTTCCTATAATAACGAACATGCAAAATCCAGAAGAAACATTGTTCCAACGCCCATATGGGGTGCTCATACCTAGATTGGGTTAAGGTCCATGTAGACTGATTTAAAGGGCATTTCTTTGGAAATTATAATTCTCTCTGTGCCACAAATCATTGTTATAACATAGATTGGTTTGGATTTGGTTGACTCAAGGCCCCACAAGTTTATAAGAAAGCTATAAGACAGTCTAATAAAGAAAGCCTATAATACAGTCTTATACAGAAAGCCATAAGACAAGTCTATAAGAAAGCCTAAAAGACAAGTCTCAATAAGAAAGCCTATATAAGACAAGTCTATAAGACACCTATACAATGAAGGCCTATAAATAAGCCATAAAAAACCATAAAGCTGCTAAAACAAGCCTACAAAGCACGTAAGAAACAGCCTACCTATACAAAAGCCAGTACAAACAAGCTTAAAGAACTAATAAGACATGTATATGCGTAAGAAACAAGCCTATCAGCCGATATATCTAGCTTGTAAGAAAGCTATAATCCCAGCCAATGAGAACATTGATAAGATGAACCTAAAAGACTTTGATAATGAGTCTATTAATCCTATAAGAAAGCTTATAAGAAAGTCAATAAGATGAGCCTTTATAAAAGATGATAAGATGAAACTTGACGAAGCCCATAAGAAGCTTATAAGAAAGTCAATCAAACAAGCTTTTGAGAATACCAATTAATCAGTCTTAAGCCCATAAATCTTATATAATTATATATCTATGTAACCTTATGAAACAAAACTTTGAGGTACTAAATAATAAGTGTTTTTTTTTGTTTCCACTAAATTGATCAGTACATTAATTTTAAATAATGTGATAATAACTAATGGGGTTTATGTGTAACTGGTTCCGTATGGTATAGAAAATGCATTTACCGTATTTTGCCAAAAATATCAAATAATAGTAAGTTTTAAAGTACATGTAAACCAACCCGGGTAGCGCTAAAATGGTACACAAAATTTTCTGACAACAAATGAAAAGAGATTAATCATGGGATAGACTCCAGGTGAAGTTCAGCTTGTAGAAGTCTCTAATTTTCTGTGAAACAAAATCAAGAGATTAGTCATAGCGGATAGACTCTACATGCAGTCCCGCTATAGACGTCTCTAACAATTTTCTGAAACTAAATCAAAAAGTTATAGGCGGATAGACTCTCAGTGCAGTCCCCCTTGTAAAAAAATCTCATTACAGATATTAATTATTGGTTGTATAACCGAAAAATATGGTGTGAGAAATGTCATTAAGTTGGAGAATATCAAATAAAGCCAATTGCTACCCCTGGGATGGTGTCAAATAAAAGACATAGAAATAAAAAAGTACTATAAATGTAAAAACTGGAGTGCTATCATAATGTCTCTACTTATGCTCATGTGGGGGACTGCTCAGATTTAATATTGCACAATAGAAAATGTTGGGCCCCAGAGTTGGTGTGCCCATACTAAGAACATGCCTGAGCTAAACACCATTGGTGCTCTTGTTTCTTAAATTATAGAATACGTACAAGATGTATTGAAGGAAGTTGTTTTAAAGGTGATTTGCAATGTCACATGGGACCGAGGCTGCCGTAGAAAATGACGTAGAATTCCCAAAATGACCGTTTTGGAATCCCAATGCCCAAATCAAGCAGATCGTGTCCGGACCCCCCCGCCTTGTGTGGTGGGCATGGTTGCCCGAAGGCTAAGCCCACAGCTGAAAACTGTGGATTGGCGTCAGGAAGGGAATCCCGGTCAATTATCTTGCTCCAATAAATCCTATACCGGCAGTATTGCTGAGTGGGAGGTGTATCCAGGCCACCCCCGTTACCGGGGACAAAACCAGATTAAAACTTTGGGTTTAACTAACTAATTAATGGACCAAAATACAAATTTCACTAATGTTCCCTGTTAAATGTTTGGTGTTATTCTATTTACTTCCTGTAAATTTGATGTCTTTTCTAATCGAAAGTTTCAAATCACAAAAAAGTATTGAACCTTTCAGCCAATATTTAAGAATATTAGTTTGTAGGGAAAGCCTAAGATGTCAACCTCATTCCATTTTTATTTCCAGGAGGAAGTTTACCAAGACGCCCAGGGACAAGCGCATCACAACGCAGCTTTGTAGAGTTCATCCTGAGCAATGGATAAGCTTTTGGCACGCGTAAGTTTTAGAACACCATACAGAATGGACCCAACCAAATGTTTCATGGATTGCTGAGGTTATTCTTAATGTCATTGAATGGATCAGCATTTAAACACCATCACAAAAACTTGGATTGACATTCTTTGGTTCTGAAATTTCCACTCGAAATTCATTGAGGTCTTCCAGATAATAATAGCACTTGTAGGATCCGTTTGACCAATTTAGTGATCCCAATGTGACCAAGTCTCCATTTTCCCAAAAAGAATACGAAACCATTTGCACTCACACCCCCCCCCCCCCCCCCCCCAGTACTGCTATATACATGAGACAAGGGGTCTTATGTGGGCGGTAACAGATGAGATCCAAAGGTCATTCAGGTTCACTTAGGGTCATTATTTTCCTCTTGTATACACCTTTTGGTTAGCAATTTCAACATTACTGGACTTTTAGTCCAGTGCTGGAAAGAGTTTATAATTGGTATGCAATTCATTGAGACAAGGGGTCTTATTGTGGGATAAAGATAAGGGCAAAGGTCATTCATGGTCACTTAGAGTCATTAATTGCTCGTCTTATTCCTTTGACTACTAATCAGACAACCTATTGGGGAATGCTAGTACCCTTATTTTACTGAAATAGGAGTACCAAGATGCATCAAAAATTTTCCCTTCATAATCCCTTAAACCTTTTGCATTTGACCTGTGAAATTATTCTTCAAAAATTTTATTACTATTTGAGAGCGATGTTTTTGTTACGGCTTAATCATCTTTTGGACACATTTTAGGTTGTTGGAGATGTTGACCAAACCTTACCAGGAGGGCTAGATGAATTAGGCATCCATCTTAC
>JAMKCH010039392.1:0-26783 GCA_023653785.1 Ophioderma brevispina | reverse complement strand
AATAAACCTTTAGGGCTAATAACCATTCCTTGTTGTGCGCAACAGCCGCGCGTACGTCGCTGTTACTGCAAAGACCACGCACCTACAAATCTGTCACGCGTTATGTTATCAGTGTAACATTTCCCCAATATCCATGTCTGATCTGGCCGATTTTTCTGCAATCATTATGCGAAAACAATCGATGGAAGAAACCATGCATCTAGGAACGCATCTAGAAAGATTCCTGCCTTCCTATGCACAAAAAGTCTCCCGATGACCCCGGTAAATTTGGCTAGGAAAAGAGATATTTGATCCGAGTGATAGCATGTGGCATACAGTGTTATTGTTGTTTTTCACTCGCTTAGTGTGACGAACCTAAAATACGGCGTGGGTGTTCATAAATATGATAAGGACTTTCCAAATTCGACGATACGTAAACCAAATATTGGGTGGTGCCAAAAACTATGTTAATCAAGTGCGTATGCTAATTATAATACTTTTGGGCACCGTGATTTTGGTACGCAGTTTGTGGAGAATCCGCTTATCTATCTTTATAAGTCATTGTCTATAACCGATTTGGTCTAATGGCCTATTAATAACAGAAATGCCGTACGCCCGCGTTGAAGAATAGGCGGCCACCGTAAACCGTTTTTGAAAATTATAAATATTTTCATTACGGTATCCATTTGAAACGCGCACGCGTACGCGCATGCGCAGTAACCTGTTGGCATGGAAACGGTACTACATCGTTCTATGCAAATGCGTGCCATAATGAATAAATTGGTACACCACGAGTATGTAAATCATGGAATATATGAATAAATTGACTACACACGCTATGGAAATAAGTACGCACTACAGGAAAAGATGGTTACGGCTTTTGAGCTGGCGTTTGTTATCTAGTGTTTTAAATAGAATATGTGGTCTAATGCCAATTGGTCTAAACCCATCTGGTCTAATATTCATTTTGCCTAATATCATTTGGGCTAATACCCAATTGGTCTAATATCCATTTGGTCTAATATCCATCGGGTCTAATATCCATCTGTCTAATGCCCATTTAGTCTAATACCCATTTGGTATAATATCCCTCTGGGGGGGGTCTATATCCATCTGGTCTAAATGCCATTAGTCTAATACCCATTTGGTCTAAATCCATTTGTCTAATATCCATGGTCTAATGCATCTTGGTCCAAAGGGTATTATACAAATAGATATTGGACCAGATGGACATTAGGAACACATGGAATTAGACCAAATGGATATTAGACCAAATGGATATGACCAAATGGATATTAGACCAAATGGATATTAGACCAGATGGATATTAGGACCCAAATGGAATATTAGACCAATTGGGTATTCGACCAAATGGAAATTAGACCAAATGAATATTAGATCAATGATGGATAGTATCGACCAAATGGAATTAGACCAAATGGGTGTTGCGGTTATTAGATCCAAACTGGTAGTAGACGAAAGGGTCCATTAGACTAGTGGCCATTAGACCAATGGCCTATTAGCATTTGGTTGTTATATAAATTGGATGTTAGGCTTAATGGTTATTAGAAAAAATTGGATTAGACAATATGGGTGTAGATGAATTGAAGTTAGACCAAATGGCTATTAGACCAAATGGGATATTAGATTTTTCAAAGGGCAATAAAACCGAAATAGTTTGCACCTCAAGAAAATGACCCCAACTTTGACTTGCCTGAACAATAAAACCACTAATAGATGAGCATAGATTACGTACATGGCGCTATCTATTACCGACTATGTTCATTTGGAAGGACGTTTCCAGCAAGCGTTGAATTATTATCGGATCCGATATTAATTATTCTAGTTACAAAATTCCTTCGTCTGCGCACAACATAGACATTTAGAGCTTAACCTTCAAGGTATAGTTAGCTAGCAGTTACCCCCAATGCAACAACGAAAAATCTCAATTTTTTTAAAAATGGGGGCGCTCTCAAAAAAATGTGCTAATATGCTTTAAGGCGTGCCCTGAGCATAAACAAAAAGCCTGTAATTGAGCAAAGACTACTGACACCACCAAAGATTGGTGGAGGTTTTCCGATCTCTTAGAAAACATGTTAATCGGATAAAGGAAGTAGTAGGGCCTAATTACAGAAAATATATCAGCGATATTTGTGCAGAATCCAAACAAAAAATTTTGTCACTGATTAAAAGTCTTAACAAAGACAACTTTGGTATATCACTACTAAAAACACAAGGTCGTCTGGTTACTGACAACCAAAAGAAAGCACAGGTAATGAATTGTCAATCTGTATTCACACAGGAGAATACAAAAAATTCCAATTGTTTCACTCCTATGCCGACATTGACATTCGAAAGCTCGTGACGGACCTGGACGTGACCAAAGCTGACTGGACCTACACGACATACCCTCACGTATTATTCTGAAGATGGGGGAGGGGGGCTGCTGAAATCGCAACGGCACTACCATCTTTATAGATGTTCTCTTCAACAGGCCAATCTGGCCTGATGATTGAAGATGTGCTAATATATCTTCAAGAACGGGGACCGCACGGAAACCTGCCTAACTATTAGACCGGTTTCCCTTACGCTATATGTTGCAAGGTTATGGAGCATGTATTCATTCAAATATTTGAAAGCTGTTTGTGGTTTTATTCACCACATAATCCGGACAAAAAAAACTTTTTTTTTATTAACAGTCGCGTATATCGGGCTTCAGATATTTATTTGGAGACAATATATAGCCGTAGCAGCCATGCTCATTGTACACACTGTCTAACGGGGCACAATCTACCTATTTCTAATTATTAACCCAAAAGTGATCAGAAATCGATTACTGCAGGGCATGATATTGTTTAGGACGGTTGTGTAGAAAAATTATAGTCCGGCGTACTCATATAGTCCGGCCACAACGGTAAAGAATAGAGCACTCAATCCAGTTGACTCTTTACGCAAAGTCAAGTTTCACGCTTTCTTCCGTTATCGTCTATGGAGCCCGGACTGTGGCTCCCGCCGGACTATATCTGCTTTCACACCGGTTCTTAACCAATCACAAACGCGGAAATCTCCCACGAAATAGTAGAAAATGACAGTTGTAAGGTGATTTTAACAAGCTTTAATGATCCTTTTCACGAAGAACAGAATTTAAGATGTTGAAAACTATGATTTTATAAAATTTGACTAAAGCTTATAGTTCTTCTTCTCACGTACAATATTATCATTGTGTTAAAACCATTTTAATTGCTTCAGTTTTTCAAAAGTTATGAAAGATATGTAACACAATTTTTACAATCACGTTTCCTTGTCCATAATGACGGTCCGCACCATGTGATAGACTTCATAGCAGTGCGCAATCTCTATGCAAAACGGCAACGGAAACAGTGAAATTCCCGGGGGGCCACTTGTCATTGACAAGGGGTATCATCCGTGTCCAAGCATTCTCAAAAGCACCCTAAATACGTATTTTCGAAGCTTGAATTTTAACCCCTAAACACGTATCAGTAGCACAATTAGCTACCCTAAACAAGTACTTGCTGGAATTTACACCCCTAAACAAGTATCAGTAGCGCAATAGCTATACCCTAAACAAGTATTTGTCTTTCTCTGATACCCTAAGCAAGTAATTGATGTAATTATTACCCCTTTATAAGTAAAAACCCAGAAACATTCTTTCAAACTTATAGTTCAAAGATTACTACCTTCAGTGTATTTTTGCACACCACAGACTATAGGTCTTTACAGGTCTTGGTGTAAATGGCAGAAAATATCTGGAGAAAGTTATTTTTCCAGTCAGGAAATATATGACGAAGGTTATTCAACCAGGGAAATGCATTTTGAGCCAGGGGCGTATCCCGTATCAAAAAATTCTCATCAGGACGGGGGCATGACTAGTCGAGAAGAGTCGACGACATGGTCCACGAAGTGGCCATAGCGCTACGTAAGCGGGAGGAAGGGGGTATATATGCAAGGGTGGGTACGGGTGTCCCTTGCAATGTTCACTTTCCAAAAGCACGTTTTTCATGCGAATTTGATTGAAACAATTTGAAATTTGTAAGTGGTTTACTATAGGTATGATAAATGGGCTTATTAAAAAGTAAAACCGATTTGAAGTGTCACAGAGATTCATATAATGGCGCAGGAGGGTGTGTTCCCCTCTCGCGCCGAACCCTATAGCAATGTCTGCTTTCCGAAACATTTTCTCATGCAAATTTGATAGAAACAATTTCATATTTGTAAATGGTTAACTTTGTAAAATTTATAGGTAAGCCTATGATCGACGATCTTAAAAAGTAAAATATGTAGTCCATGAGTAAGGTTTTATTTGAACTAATCATAAAATTATGTGAAGTGTTCGTGGAGAGTTCGCATATAGGCCTATAGCGACAGGGAGCGGGTCGCGGAAACATTAAAGATATTTAGTTTTCCCGCGTTTAGAAACTATTCATTTTCGGCACTGATTTCCTTCCCCGCATTGCATCTCACATGAAACGGCATTTTCCCTGCCAATCCGTACTGAAAATTCCGATCCGCGCAATTTAAAATGCACCCCAAAAATCAAATTAGCATAAGTCCCAATGTATTTTAAGGAAAAGAAAATCACAAACCTAGGATTGGCATATTTAAATAAAATTATGAGTTTTAATTGCTAAAAATATGTCCGTTTCCTGCGTAAAGTATGAACAATATTGGTAGCGACGACCAGGCAAATCGCCAAAGGTGTCATCATTTCTCGAAAACAGAAGTACTCCACTTAAAACAATAGGGTGTATGGTTCTTTAACGCGCGTAGGCGGAAACTTTGGAAACTGCGGATTTAAAGGCCCGGTTTTGAAGCAAGTACAGATTTCCCGAACAGATTTTTTAAATTTTTGTATGCTGATGAAATGAATAGGACCCTCAAAGCGTAAGTCATCATTTAGAAAAATAGACCTTTTTCTTGATTTTGGGTGATTTTAGACCCTTTTCACGTTCGTACGTAACTTGCCTGATCCTTAAAAAATCACCCTTTTTACGTGGATTTTGGACACGGATGATACCCATTGTGAATGAATGCTGCCCCCCCCCCAACAGTGAAATTTACGATGATGTTATGATGGCAAAATATGTAGATGATGTAGGTCGTTAGTGTAACATGTGAAGTCTTCAAATAATGTTATCGCCCAAGTAGGAAGTCACAAATTGCATAGGCGGACTGACATTTAGACCTGCTGTGGAAATTTCCACATGGGCCGCTTGGAATGGGCCACATTGGGGCCGGTCGAGTATAAAAAAGAGAAGGAAGGAAAGAAAGGAAAATCAGCCCAAAAAATGACAAAGAAAAAAAGACATAAAAAGTGTTAAATAGTAAAAGAAGTAGAAGTATAAGTCAATGAAGCAATTTCAACTGATTTCTTTCAGGAGGGCCCGTGGTTAAAGTAATTTAGTGTTAGGCCGGACCAGTGTGCAGGGAGATATAGGAGATATATATGGTCCTCCGGGTCATAGTCCGGGAACAATTGGTGAACAATAGGGCAATCGATTCAGTTGACTTGTCACGCAACATAGTTCCACGCTTATTCCGTTGTCGTTATGGAGCCCGGACTATGAAGCCTGCGGACCATATCTCCTTGAGTCATGAAGTGACCACCTCCTCTGAGTGGGAGGAAATAAGAAGCTAAAGCATTTACGATTTTGCTGGACTTTTATCGATATCTAAGAAAGTTACAGGGTTGGGCCAGTGGCAGTCCGTAGAGGTTGGGGCGTATCTACTCGATTTACAAGTATTCTTTAAAAACGCTTTGGATTCACCCATATTTCATACATTGTTTATTAAAAAAATCGTAAGGCCTTTGGCGATCGCAGGCCCGATTGGAAAAAGAAAGTGCACACTGTACCGATGATGTGGGGTAGGGGCTGAGACTCAGCTACATTTGTTGAGAATTAATTGGACTGAAACTATTTTGATATTACGAAGCTGTGTGACAGAAAGATTAGCCCAATGAGGTTCCGTAACGAAATCACCTTAAAAAAGGATTTTAATAGCTTAACAAATTACCAGGACCATCATGCAAAGAGTATGTAGTCCTAGGAACTCTCAAACAATCCTAATGTGATGGTACAACTATCTCTCATTATATTTTGTCTCTCTTTAATGACATGAGTTAATTGAATTGTCTTGACTGGAACGCCAAACCAACCAATTGTTCAAGTGAGGTAATCGTCAGTCCTGTATCAAATTTATCTGGCATGCTTACCAAGAAAAGAACTCACATATTGCACTCCTAGTGACTGATTGTAATATTTCTGTTAAAACATTGTATTGTAAGTCCGGTGACCTCGATATTACAGATGAATAAATTCCTTCATTAGGAGAGAGCGGACTGTTCAATCAGATGTTGATAAAAGGATTTATCCAACACATTATATGATCCCCTCCTAAAACAAAAAATTACACTGGACATGCTACCTAGAAAGAAAGAAAGACGACGACTACTGCCTTTGCATCAAATGACAAAATCAAGCATTTTTTGTCAAGGTATACCAAACCCTAGGTTCTAGGCAGAAGCTTGATGCCACTAAGGCTGTGCTCTTGGTGATTATGGCCTACAACGTGGTGCTGGAGGACACATTTTAATCCCAGAGACGACTTCCCCAGATTGAAGCGCTTCACACCCTAAATCTTGAAACAAGCATGCTGCTGCCTTAGACCGTCTGTGGAGCTGGCCGTCAAGAAGGCTACCCCAGCTATAAGAATTAAAGGTGAAACTGAGAACGCCTTGGACACAATGGTTCAAACAACTTGAGTTCTCTACTTGGCAAACCGGTTCAGCGGTTCAGGATAACGCCAACCTTGATGAAATTTTTTTTCCCCCCCCCCATCACCAAGAGAGCAACACCCTTTTCCATCCAGACTGGACCTTTCACTAGAAGAGCTTCAAAAACTGCCTGACGAAACTGAACAATACCAACAGACGCAGATGGTCCCGACACATGCCCGCAGGAATCTGCAAAGACATCCAATATTCCATGTAAAAAGTTGCATAGAATTTTTTTTTTTTTGTAACGACTCTACATGGGAAGCAACAAAACCCAGTAGCCTTTTAAAAAATCGTTCATCCATCCCTCTACAAAGCAAAGCCGACTCCAAATACCCTAAAAGTAACGAGAATACACGGTCACCCACTGACATCAAGATCTACGATCAAATAATCAATCCACACATTATTTATCCATTCTCAGACGGAACTAGAGTGGTTTTCGCAAAGGCAGATCTACGTTAACACTACCCCCAAGATAATTGCCCTCAGAAGGATTGAGGCTTTTGACAGTGTCCAACAGGGTGTATGCTGCATGTTCTCCCACTTTTAATACGATGTGTCCCAGATGAGGACTGTCGAAGCAGCCATCAGTATGACAACCCATAGCGTGTACAGACCAATGTACGGGCCCCAAAGGAGCTCCTAACAACTACTGGAATCTCCAAGGAGATAACCTTGATCCCTATCCTTTGTAATCGTGGTTGAGTACATCCTGTGACATTATGAACGACAAGGATCCACCATCAAACCCAATCGTTCTAAACGTCACCAAAGTCAATATCTCACGGCCCTTGACTATGCGCAGACGCTCTAGCTCTAACAGCGGATCTGATATGATCACAATCTGACAGCACACGAGAATGCTGCAGACACAAAGTCGGCCAACATCTAAATTCCAAAAAGAAGGAATACATGACCGTCGATACTGTCGATGAGAAGAGAATCAGCAACCTATCTGCACTACAGCCATATCCAACTCAAAGAGCTCAGGCAATTCTTGCTTTGGTCGACAGCAAGAAAGTCTTCCTGTCACGCAAAGAATAAGATTAGAATGCCTCTCAACTACATTACTATGGCACCTCGTATCTCCAATTCAGAGGCCTGTGGATGAGAGATATCCGTTATATCATGAATATGAGGAGGACTGAACCATGAAGAAAGAGCTTGCAGAAGAGACTGGATGGCCTAAACCAGGACTCCTATGCGAGTACAAAATATGCACTGGCGCGAGCACAATACCAAAGCACAGATATATGGCGATTAGCAACATCCCAATTTCATCCTTGTCGCCCAGGCGCGAGCACGATTTGTTGGTCACTGTCATCGGCGTTTAATGATGATAATAAAGAAGTCTCGGATATCAAATGTGGGAGGTTACCGATACATGTCCAAATAAGAGGTCGTCGCCCGTTAACTAGAGTGATGTGATTTGCTCGAGACATCCAGCATGATATCTGACATCCCCAACTTAAAGGTGTCAACGGAGAGAGATTTTGAGAAACCCAACATTTTGTGTCACAATAGTATTTCAAACAGATATTAGACACTTAATCGATTTCTTACCTTGAGATATGGCTACAGAAGTGTCTTAGAAGAGAGAAAAAAGGTGATTTTGATTGCGTATATTTCAATGTAAAACATAGGTCGAATTTCGCATCTGCTCCTATACGAAATTAGAAATTTCACAATTTCAAAAAACTTAAAAAAAAAAAAAAAAATCAGCTTAATCCTTTCAGATTGGGATATTTTGATAGGAAAGCTTTACCACCAGTGCCAAAAATCAGAATTTTTCATATTTTTTAGTGACACCCTGTTATGTGAATCTCTCGTTGCACCTGTAATAACGGACACGGGAAATTTGCGCTATGGTGAACAGTATCTCGGCCGCAGCCGCTAGATAGGTAACGGGTTTATAAAAGTATTTATTTCTCATGTTCTTATTCTATCTGCACCGTCAATGCCCATACTACTCACATACTAATTAGGGCCGCCAAGAGGTTGCCCCGTTCCCGGTAGATGGAAAAAAGCGAAGCAAACATACATACTAAGTTGGAGTAGGCTTCTAAAAGCCAACTGAATGAAATCATCTAATGTAGATTTATAGACCATTCTCATAATATTTTTGCTTATATAAAACCCAAACGCCTGGAGCGAATTATTGACTCCGGTTTGACTCAAAAATTGAGGAATGAAAATAATGGAGTGGTGTCCTTCATGCAGGTTAGAAAACGTATATGTGAAATCGTATCATCTACCTTCAATCTTGGAATGTTTCAAAAACAGCAAAATGTTTATGTTAGATATTTGCATGTTGTATTACCATGGTCTATTAGTTTCATAATGTTCATGGGCCGGTCTGGTCCGGGTTTTCCAGGCCGGATGACTACCCAGTCCGCTATGACCAATTGGGAATCACTTAAAGTTGTGGCTCCGATCCGAAAAGTGGACTTGGACATGTTGGTGATAAAGCATTTTTTCTCCGTGTTTTTTTCACTTATAGTTACAAATTCCGAAAATGCGTATTTCCTTTAAGGATTGTACTGTACATCTTATTTGTTGAATTATTGAACAGTTCGTCTAAATGTCTGTATCTTGATTTTGTGAACAATTCATGGGATAATGGCACTTAGTCATTTATATTGTGAAAGTAGTAATAAAAAATGAACAGGATGGCGCACACACATTATGACCCCTTTAACCATTGTGGAAAGGAGCGATCTGGAAAAAAATGTCCACGGTTGTATGAGGTCTGAATGTTTGGTAATAATAATACAGATTTTATATACACCTGGCACAAAAAGTATTCGGTAATGTTTTTCGAATCGAATTGCTGCCAAAAGTCACATAATTTTGAAAATTTCGAAATAATTACAATTGTTGCCTAGATCTTTCTCTTTCATTAACACCCGCTTGAAAAAAGCGTGCAAAAAAGACGGAGATAGAGCGTCCGAGAGATGCCAACCCCCCAACCAAAAGTTGCAGTTTTGGATTTTTCAATGGTCAATGTGTGTACAACGCAATAATACGTTGATTGATTTTAACAAAGAGGTTTTACGACTGAATAGCGAGAAAGCCTACTTGCAATATATTATGGTCCATGTGTTAGTGTCCCAGTACACTGGCAAGGCCCCATGAAAAAAGCCAAAAACTGCAACCTTTTGGTTTTGGTGGGTTGTTTGCGTCTTCGGGCGTTATATCTCAGCCATTTTGCAGGCTTTTTTACAGCAGTATCAAATGAAAGAGCAGACATGAACAATTAAAAGTTGCATTTCTGAAATCTCTTTCAAAATGGTCTGACTTTGGCACAATTACTGATCGAAAAACAGGCCGAGATACTTTGTGTGCCAGGTGTATTATCTAGAAAACTATAGCAAGCTTAAAGTTGTTTTGTAAAGAATGAGATGTAAGCTTAAAGTGTACAACAAACTGTTACAAATGACACAATGCTCCCCTCTTGAAACATCTCTCATTATTCTCGGTTGGTATTTAAAACAGGTGCATTTTAAATATATTGATGCGCATGATATTCTAAATAAGCAGCAGTACTGTTTCAGAGCTAACCATTCAACATATATGGCAGTCATGCAATAGTTGATAAAATCAACAATGCTGTGAAAAGAAAGAAAAACCTCTGATAGCAATATTTTTACTGTCAAGCTTTTGCCACCAAGGATCATAATATTTTTTTATAAAATTGAATTATTATGGGGTCAGAGGAGTTGTGTATAACTGGTTCCAAAGTTACAGAAAACAGTATGTTAATATAAATTATAGTAGGTCGGACTTAAAGAATATTATTGCGTTGTTCCCCAGGGTTCAAGATTAGGCCCTTTGCTTTAATACTTTAGGTTACGGATATAACCAATACTTGGAGTTCTTGAATATTACTATTTGTGATGACACAACAATGTTGTAGTCGTCTCACAGTGAGATGCGAGTCAGAGTAATGTAATAAACAATTGAGTTATTTAAAATTAAGTAAAAGTGGTTTAAAGCAACCAAATATCGTTAAATTCCGGCAAAACAAACTTCATGTTTCTGGGGACACCGTCAATGACAAGCATGACCCGAACAGAAGACGATGTTGTTACTGATCAAATTAATGGGTCAAAACCACATGTTAAAGTATTCTAGATGGAATTTTTTTCTTAACTAGCAGAGTAAAGAAACCGAAGCTTTTAGGACTACCATAGATGAAAATTAACATGGAAATGTCATATTGATAATATTACCAAGACAATATCACGTTAACATTGGTGTTATGAGTAAGCTCAGTAACTATACCAGAAAAGACTATGATATCTCTTTATTGTTTAAGTTCTGCATACATTAACTACGCATCCTCCTTTGGTGGAAGCACATATAAAAAATACCTTAGTAAATACACAAATGCAAAAAAAGGGCGCAAGGACAAGTTCTGGTAGCAATTATAGAAGTCATACTGGTCTGTTATTTGTAAAATTCAATATCTTAAATGTATTTGAGATGTATAAGCTTGAAATGGCGGTATTTATGGATAAGTATTCAAACGAAGTACGAAGTATTCCAATGGATTTAACAACTTCTTCACTGCAAGGTCCCAAATACATGATTAGCAAACAAAGATACCGTGTAACACCAACTAACTAAAAAATACAGAACTTTCAGAATCACGCGATTAGAACTTTGGGGCCTTAATTGGATGCCCTCTAATGATACAAAGAATCTAATTCGATAAAACATTTTAAAAATCAATATAAAAAGAATATAATGGTCAAATATGAGTGAATCTTGAGCTGTTTGCTGTTTGTTTTAATGTATGTTTCATATCATGTTCTTGAGTGTACCTAGTACCATAATCGCTTCGTCACACCATCCTTTTATACTTTGTCAGGAGTGCTCCATTTTGTTGTCGTTGCCTTTTATGGTGAGGAGCCCTGAAGAAGTACAATATGTATTTTCCTGTTAATTGTGTTATGTACAAGGGGCAATCCCACTGGCTTGGCCATTTGACTGTTCCTCCATAATTGTTTCTTATTATTTGTGGTATTTTAGGGTGTTTTGTGTTTTTATATATGTAAATATTATGAAAAATAAGAATCATTGAATCTTGAATCTTTAAGGATGCTGGACTTTTAAGATAGGCGCCAAAAGATTCCGCAAGTATATACTTTGCAAAGTTTATATGATGAAAGTTTTGTATAATAAATGTAACAATGGGAACTAAAATTTATAGAAATTACGGGTCCTGTCGTGAATACACCGGGCTAGGGTGCAATGCAAGCTCATAATTTCATTAAGCGCACGGAATAATCTGATCTTCTGGTAGCAGGAAACCATATCGCCTTGCACGAAAAGTTCAAAAACGTACGGTACTTGGCGGCTCAAGCAAGTTCCTTTTTAAATCCCCAGTTTTGCTTTTTCCTGAGGCTTCGTCTAAAATCAAATTTGAAAAGAGATAAACATAAAAGAATTGTGATCTCTGCCCAGTCTTTGCTGTTTCCTGAGCTTAGTTAAAATCAAATTTGAAAAGAGATAAACATAAAAGAAATTGGATCTTGCATGCCAGAACGGTCGTAGGCCAAAAACTAATTCGAGTTGCTAAAGAATCGAAAAATCTAAAAAGCACCCCAAACACACACCACACACATCACAATGGACGTATTATTCATCAGTGGGAGATCCAGAAGGGGGCATTCGTTCAATTCAGGCAAATATTATAGACAATCCAACATAAACAGCTATACAAATATAGGCACGTAGATACGTTCAGTTTTCAGGATTTTCAGCAAAAATGAAATAGTCGTAAAAAGGTCCCGAAATGCTGAGGAACGACTGCCATTTGGTCTAACTCATTGGGTTAATAATAATTTAGCTTCTTAAAATCTTTAGTCGCATAGCCATGTAGACTCATTATTCATCTGGTTTTCAAACCTCAGATTCGTCTAATATCCATATTCCGATCTGTGGGCTTCGAGTGCCAAGTGGGCTAAATACCTACATCTTTAGTACATTTGTTCTTATACAAATTGTCTAATCTCTGTCTAAAAGCCATGGTCTAATACCCATTGGTCTAATATCTAACTTTGATAATATCAACCTGGTCTAATATCTAACTGGTCTAACATCCATCTGGTCTATACCATATCCATGATACTCTATGGTTTGAATCAGTGCATGAATGGCCAATCATTTTGGTTTAACATCCAATTAAATATTCGACCCATCGGATTAGACCAAATGGACATTAGACCAAATGGATATTAGACCAAATGAATATTAGCCCGTATGGACATTAGACCTTATGGGAATGGGAACTGAGTAAACCGTGGATATTAGGTCAGATGGAGATGGATCAAAATGGGTATTAGACCCAAATGGATAATAGGCCAAAATGGAATTAGACCAAGTGAAATTAGCCCAAATGAATGTTTAGATCAAATGATGTCTGTGGTTATTAGACCGAATGGGTGTTAGACGAAATGGCTATTAGACCCGATGATATAGCATTTTGGTTGTTAGTAAATTGAATATTAGAACTAAATGGCTATTACATAATTGGTATTAGACAAAGGAGTTGTAGACGAATTGAAGTTAGACAACAGGTGTATTAGATCAAATGGGAGATGAGACCAAAATTAATGGAATGCTGATTGCGCCATGTAGGAATGTAGGAAGGTCAAATTCTGGCCAAAAAGTTCCCTTTTGGATTTGGCCGTCAAAATGAGGTCTAATTTTATTTTAGCTTAGAGGCTTCATTTGAAAAACTATTTTTAAAAAACGCTATGAAAGAGAGGTTTGTGATTATTTTCAGAAGGCAATATTTTAATTCAACAGTCGATTCTATTCAGTTTAACTCCACTACTGTCAATAGGTTAACCTCCCTAGCTAGAACTGCATCTGCAAGAACAAACAAACAACATTGCAGGGACAACAAAGGAATCACCTGTTGAAATATTCAGGTGAACCAGGATCCGTGTATTATAATCTTCGCTTGGATGATTTGTTGGCATAAAAAGTCCCGTCAACAAAATTGCCTTAACTAACTATACGTGGAAAGGGGCATTAGAGTAAAAACTGAGACGCTAAGCTATTGAGCATACTATAGTAAACATCACTTACATAATAGTTTTGGCCGAGGGCCCGTATTCGTAGTCCATGCCGTGAACACCTTTAATCGCGGTCACAGCAGCTTCAGCGGCAGCAAGCTATAAGTAATGTATGTCCAGATTAACACACACAAAACACCTACAATACCCATGCAACAACAGATCAACACTTCAGAAATCATCAGAATTACAACTGTTGACCATAAAATTCTCAACTACACTACGTCCAGTCACGTCTTTCGATATTCAGTCTTATTGCTCATAAATTTATTAGGTAGTCGCGGGTATATTTCATTGGTCAATTCTACTAGATTGCACTTGCGAGCCCCACTTACGAACTCATATCGTCCCCGCGTCAAAGTTCACAGCTCAAAGAGATGACCCGATCCCCCCCCCCCAAAAAAATCGCGCTTACTTAAAAATACTATTAGTTATCCCCTGTTTTTCACGCAGATACGGAAAAAATCTATGTGTGTTTTCCATATCACACGAGGCGTGGCCGAATGTGATATTGGAAACACCCCATAGATATTTTCCGTATTGCGGAGACAACAGGGGGTAACAAGTTTATCATTTAGTAGACCTGAATATTTTAAGTAGAAAGCCTAAAGAAGACTAGATTAAGTTTTATTTAAATCTGAATTAGCATGGCCACAGCCACAAATTGTCAGAAAGATTGACCGTAGGCCTAAGTAGAGACTGGTCACTAGCCTGTATGGAGCCTACAAAGTACAATTAACAAGGTTGGACTAAAAAATTCCAGCCAACATCAACGCAGTCCACATCGTCTTGCTATGTACATTTAGCTGCCATTCCCAATGCTCAACAAAGCAGTCCTAGACCAAATGTCATGGACACATAAGTCCTATCACTATGATGCATGCAATGAGTTGAATTCTGCAGCCAGTGCAGTGTGCCACTGTAGTACTAGTAGGCCTACAGAAAGCCTAACGTACCTCTTTGAGAGACATCACATTGGTCACTATTCTCCAAAACTCACAAGGGAACTTAAAAATGCTTTTGGACAATGAAAAACATAGCTAGGGACTGTCATCAAGTTAGAAATATTTTGTTTTTGGGATTTCCAGCACATTCACACCTTGTGTGAACAAAGAAGGCCATCTTGGATTGTGCGCTTCAGAGGGTGCTGGACCAAAACAGCCTCTTCCACAGATGCCAAGATTCATTACTCTAAATGAGTCAGTTGGATCGAATTATTAATACGAATAAAAAAATCGTCCCTTGCCCATGGCCGCCGCATAGACATTATAGCTACGCTAGCTACCAGACTATACACTCAAATGAAGAGGATATCTTTTTTTTAGAATTTGAACTATGTTCCCTGACAAATTATTTGCCCATGTAATATTTTGAATAATGCTGTGTATGTAAGAGAACATAATAAGAAATATTACCGACCGGAATAAAAATCAATGACGGAAAGTCCTGTTTGAATGTTTGTACTTAAAAGTAGGGAGATCTTTGGAGAGTTAAAAGGCGGTGATTTTGTAACTTCAAAAGCAACGCATTTGAAGATTATATTTAGTACACGCTGTGATATAGCGTGTTGTAGTGATTAGTGGAAATGTTTGTACTTGAGTTGGGAGTCTTTTTGAGAGGTTAAAATATGGTGAGTTGTTTACCTTCAGAGTTAGGTAATAGTTAACTTAAAAAGTGTGATGTGGTGGGTTATGACTGGTGTTAATGTTTACATTTTGAATTAGGGCAGGTTGTTCCGAGAGGTTAAATATGGCGAGTTACCACAGAGTATCATAATTTTTTGTTTGCTCTTCGCGGGGGGGCCCCACAACCAAACATTACGTTTTTCAATCTACAAATAATGTTACATCAAAATATTTTCTGTACGGTGAGGATAACTCACCATACCATATATGTTCTCTCTAAACTACCCTCCCTATACTGGACAATTACAACCTCTTTTTTATTTCTTCGTAAACACACCAAACCAGAATGTTTACCAACACAACTCTTGCAATACTGTGAATTAACTCACACATTTAAACTCTACAAAAGGCCTCAATTTGTAAGGTTTTCAACCATCCCCAATATATCACATAAGACTCAACATCCCAACCTTTGCCATATCTAACTCTGTCAAAATAACGAGTAACTCACCATATTTTACCTCTCTTATGACTACCCCCACTTTAAAGTACAAACATTCCCAATTCGCCAATAAATATTCACCGATCAACTGTTGCCAACAATACTCTTAACTCTCCACATCTCCCGGATGTGATATCTCACCATATTTTAATGCGCCAAATTTCCTGTCTGCCTGCAATGACGGCAGCCACCAGTGCTGAAAATGACGAATAAATTTATATATTCGTATTTTTTAATTCCGTCTTATAACTGTCTCTAGATTTTGAATTGTAGGGACACAGCAGGGGAACTTGATACTTTGGTTTAAGCATTACTGAACACGGGCTCAATCCAAGGAGTAATGAAAAATTACGCTGGTAGCTCTTTGTCAAAGTACCCTTTAAGCAAGTATAATCGTACTTTAATCGTGATGCGCGTACATGTGATCGTGCGATCTACTGCTAGCCCCCGTCCCATTCTGGATACGCGGCGCCGTACCGCTCTTGTACAAGGTATTTTGATATAATACTATAATACTGAAAAAGTAGATTGGGCATTAAACCACTCAGCATTCACCCTTCATGTCTACTAAATGATAAAATAGCACCTGATCGTCTGATTCTGGCGTTAATCGACGATCCGTCATTCATGTCGTACACCAAGGCGCCAGTAAAGTGAGAATAACTGTGCCAATCAATAAAAGGCGGAATTTCTTGTTCTTTGCTCGGCGCAAGGCATAGTCGTCAATCCTTTCATTTCTACTTCTGATAGAGGACTGGGACCACGGAAGGTGTTAGTACAACCCCACGGACTTGCTCCTTTACCTGATAAAAGTGTGGTAAATATATAGTTCTGATTATGAGAACTCTGACAAATACAGTGAATGTAAAGCCATTTTGCCGCGCTTCAAACAACAGCTATATCAGCATATCTACAAATCTGGAATAAGAAATCTTCAGCCAAAAAATGTAAATTATCTTTTTGAAGGTGCATTGTCTGATCACAACATTATCATTATCTTTATTTTGAAAGACTGTCACCCATCCAATGTAGGCCTATATCATGTTGATGTGAGTAGCACTTTTGTATAGTGTAATGGCCCAAAAAATGCTGTAAAATCCTGTAACGGTAATAAAAACACACGTTGCTCATATCATCATAAAGAATCCGTGTGAATTGAAGAATACAAGGTTTCCAGTGTACCAAAGTCTTGCACTTGATAGGGTGAATGGTGGGGTCGAGGCTGACATTCAGTGTCCCTTTAATACAGGCAGGCGTTCGTTACTTAGCCTCGTCCCCTGACTTACCTAAAAAGTTGAGCTCTTATATCATGAACCTTTGACCTAAATCTACACTACAAAAACCTGCAAAAACTTAAGAAATCTGGCTTGTCTCGACACTGCATACCTTATGTAATATCATTGTTGGGTCAAAAGCAAATCGAACAACAAAAGTTCTAGAAATCAAACCACTTAAAACTGCATGAACCACTTACCTCCCCATTCATACGGCCAATTCCTGTTAGCATCGGTTCCAGTACATCCTCCGTACTCTGCTGGCTGTGGTGATCTGGTTTTTCTCCACAATCTTTCCTATTGGTAAGACGATAAAGGAAAATAAATTATATACCCCGGCGAGCAAACTCCATTTTTACTGCTTGGTCACCCAAGCAAATAGGTCCAAAATACCAAAGCGAAAGGATTTTACATGAATTTTAGATTAAAAAAACAAAATAAAACAAAAAACAACAAAACAAAACAAAAAAAAATTGTTCCTCGGATCGCATGCCGGGGGGGGGGGTTCTCACATGGGAGGCAGTATGGGTATGTGCCGCCTATAATACCCTCATTTTCAGGCTCTTTTCAGTTCCAGTGACCCCCATTTTGAGCCCATTTCAGTCCCAGAGACCCTAATTTCCATGCCCAAAGCCAGATTCTTCCAAATTTTCTTCGAAAACACCTCAAAAAGTAGCTGGAAATTGAGGTAATAGCAGCTCATTTTCTGAAAAATTTCGTGGAAAACCTAGTCCGGGACCCCATTTGGGGCCTAAAACCAGCTCACCACTGATAGGAAGAGGAAAAGGTCTAATTAGTTGCATGGTACATGCGCCCCAAATAATGAGAATGATGAGAATGATCCAATCGGCACAGCGTATAAGAATTTACCACACACAGGCATTCGACACAAACAGACTCAGCATTTATAAGGGGGAGGCAAAAAGGAAAACACAAAAGACGCACAAATGAAAAAGTTAAGAGGCATGTGCAGCTTATATTAGGCAATGAATGTAAAAGTGTCATTAAAAGCTTCATTTAAAAATACTAATGAAAATAAGTCCATTGGTGTACTTAAAAGTTATGGGCTGTGGAACACAGAGGCCATCTTGAAACTCGTCCACGGCATCATCGGGACGACATCTTAATGGTATAAAACAGTTGTAAGATTTAATTTGGTTCCATGGTTCCATCTGAACGACGACGTTGATTCCGTTAGGAGAGTTTGGATTTCAAACGTCATCAGACATGTGTGGCATTCTAAGATGGTTACTATCATACATTCAGATCGAAAAGGCAAGATGGAGCAGGACTCCCTGATGGAGTCGGAAGTGCACGTAAACAAAGTTCAGGGAGGGTAATTGCCAATAGAAGTGATGTACAAACGTCCCCTGAAAAGTCTCCTGCTTTCAAGTCCCCTGAAACTAGAGTGAGTGTTACAGACCAACCTTTGTATAACAGTGCATTAGGTGAAGAAGAAAATGCAGTGAGTTAACAATTACTGTGGAAGATGGACACATCAGGCATGTGCGGACTTCAAACATACAGAACAAAACACTTTTGACCAGAAAAGTAAATACCAAGATAACCTCATGTGGTTTTGCAATGGATGTTTATAGTAGTGAATAATTTCTTCTATCCCGATCAACCTTTTCAAGTAAGGCTAGATGAAGACATCACTGAGTAAGAAACCGGAATGTGGTTAAAAAGGGTCAGACAGCTAAAAGAGACGGCATTTAACAATGAGGAAAGAATTGAAGAGACTGATGAGAGAAGAGAAATGTCAACCACCATCTACAAGAACAGAGTAAAAAGAAAACAAGAAAGTGAAACTTAATCTTCCATATTTTCCAGACTGACCAGTACTGAGACTGCCAAAAAGGAAAGCTTTTTTGATGTGAAAATCAACTAGAGATATAATAGAACACCTGGAAGACAGAAGAGATGGTCGGGTCACTCATCAGCCCACCAGACCTGGAAAAAAAAGCTTAAAATGCATCTAATCTAAACAACGCTTACTGAATGAGAAAAGAAGGAAGCCTTGGTTGATTGAAAGTCAAGAAATCGAAAAACCACGCAATGACGATACCCTGGGCCGAACTTGCAGCTAGAAAGGAAGAGGTGAAACAGAAACTAAATATTAAGGACTGAGAAGAGTGTCAAGAGTGATGAGCCCTTTTCAAGGAAGGTGGGAGAAAGCGGCAATGACAAGGAGAAATAAGCTTATTCAGGACAAGTATTGAGTAGTTTAAGAATAGCACAAATACACCTACATGTAGCAAATCCTTTACACAGCACCAATTCTGCACAAAACCAGGAAGTGAAGTCGACAAGTCATAGATATTCAGTCGCTGATGCAAGAAAGAATAACAACATGAAACCACCAAGGCTCAAAGCAGGTGTGAGGCGATCAATCAAGAAGTATGATCTCTTCGAAGTAAAGTAAACCCACGGTATAAAGATATAACGAATACAGAGACCGTGTAATAAGACCAAGAAGATCGTTAGGAAGGCCGAGAAGAAGCTTCATGAAAGCTTTCACAGTAAAACCAAAAGCTTTTATAGCTACGGAGAGCAAAGCATAAGGTAAAAATGGCGTTTCCGGCTCCCAACCTGAGAATGAACAGGAAACTAACTAGAACGGACAAGGAAACAGCACGTGTCTTCAAAGCCGGTCACATCCAAGCTCGCCCGGGGGGGGGGGGGGAAAAACGCCAGGGCGAGGCAACCATCCTTCTCGTGTCCTTTTTGAAGATAAAAGATCTAATCTTTAGATGATTTCAAAATTATATTTTGGCATGGTTGTAAAGCTTTATTATCATTACCCTCACCTGAAATTAAATTTTTTTAGAGCCCAATCAGCTTATGGTTAAACAGACGATTTCCATAAATTTAATTGTCGCCGAGCCGGCGACATCATTATCCAATCACTTCAAGCAGACAAAAAAACGCGGAAATGTCGTGTAACACAGAAAACACGCCAGAGTTGGTTCCAATCTCACAAAACTCAACGGCCGGCAAAAACGACTTGGTTGAGAGATCCGGTCTGTGACGCCTTTGTGGTTTTTAATACCAATGCCGGTTAGAGTCTATGATATCCATGTAATAGACACAATTTTTGTTGATTACAGTTACGACAATTTAAAAGTTAGCCTACAATTACCGTGGAATGTCCGTTTAGCTCTTTAAAAAAAATGATGCCCTATCTGCTTTTGGGTATGTTAATTTTCATGTGTAAAATATACTCCACTATTCTTCCACACAAAACATTCGTTCCACATGGCCAGACTATCAATCATCCTTTGCGAGCAAATTGAAGCCATTTCATATTTTCTGAAAATTTGACAGTGCCGCTTTAAAAAGCGTTTCCAAATATACAAAGCTCATCTACGCCAGATTTCACTGCTCGGAGATTTGAAAAAGAAAGCCTGACTGTCCCCTTTAATGATCAAGTACATCCTCATGTACTGAAAGAATGTAAGGAAGAAATGTCGGGATTTAAACTTCTTTTTTCAAGTAACTCAATTGAGAAAGGGTGCATCCTCAGAATGACTGGAAACTCTTGGAGTGCGCATTCTTTAAGAAAGGTTCCCAACAAAACCAGGGTATGGCTACAAACGGTCATTCCTACAGTGTACTCTGTAAGATCATGGAGTCACTAATAAGAGGTGCATTATTATCAGTCACGACAAAATTACTCTCTGTAAGTGTCGTCCAATGAATAATCTTCTCCTACAAACTAAGGATGGTGGCTAGAGCCGGGATGAAGGTTTTGGTTCGACATAATTTATATGTGTGTATGATTATGCCAAAGCCTTGCGACACATTCCACACAAGCTCAGTTTCAAATTGAAGCTATGGTATTGATGGCAGTCCCGGACTGGGTGTCATAGTATAGAAACAAGTGGTGGAGGAAACCTGTCCTGAAAGGGTTGACGTGTGAGTGGTTTTGCCACAAGAGCCTCTGTACTTAGACCAGTCCCTCTTTTGTCCTCTTATATCATGATCAATACTAGAGGTGGGTTCTTTAGTCAACAACCATAATGTTTGCCGTTGATACCTAGCTGTATAGTGCCCAAACTGCTGAATCTGACGGGAATGCGTTCCACGAGGATCTTAAACCGTCCCTCCAAACTTGGTCACATTAGTTGGTATAACTTCGCTTAAAATGCATCTAAATATAAAGCATACAGGGGACGTAATAACCCAAGCTGGAGATTACAAATTAGGTGTTGATAATTACCACAGCAAGTGGGAAAAAAGGCTAGGTGTTTAAATCACTGACGATTGCACACCATAAATGCAGCCGCCAAAGCCTGAGAGTGATAATGAGAACCTTCAATCACATAGACGATCTTCAACCACATACAGGTTGTCAACAAAAATGTTAACAGTCGACAAATGCATTTTTGTTAAACTTATAAAATAACGGGTGGGTATTTCGTTTGGTATGCCTATAAAGCCAAATAAATAAGCTTTTATTTGCTGTTGATAACATTCCAATCCGATATGCAGAACAATAGATTGATGCTTCGTCAAGAAAAGAGAGTGAAAAATTGGATTGTTCCGATTTGCATTGATTACATTTGTAAGATTTGCTGGAAACTTGATTTTTAACTACTCACAATTGGAAGTTATTAGTGACTGACTTGACTACTGAAGACACAATTGCCCTCCCTTGAAAAAACTCCATTATGGTCAATAAAGTGTAAAGTTGTCTTTATGATCAATAATTTTGGTTCGTCAAATAATTAATCAGTGAAGTTTACATTCACATAAAAAGAATTAGCCTTAAAATCGCTCAAAATTACATGAAATGCTAAAACCAAAACCAACAAAGTCAAATCAGACGCTTCCATGTTGACTTCCGTTCCCAAGGAAATCTATGATTCTGTATACAGAACAACAACAAAAACGCAAAGAAACAAAAAGAAAAAACCATCTGATAATAAGCCTGCAATGGACTGTGAAGCGCGTGAATTGGAAAATAAATACAACACAGTAGCGAGTGCCCAACAGACACGAATAACGGACGCAGAATGGCAACACTCACAAGCCACATCTCTCTTGTTATAAGACCGTTTTGGTGAAGTATGGGTATCATCGATGAACGATTGGTAAGAATACGGTTGACAGGAATTTTTGAAAGTATTTTCCTTCACGAATAAAGCTGCAAGATCCATTTCTTCTTTTCCTAATAAAATGAAATAACATTGTTTTCTTTTTGAAGTTAATTGTGATGATGGGTTGTCGTCATTCATTCAATTGCTTAGAGGCAGAACGGGTACCAAGGAATGTTTGCACTCTCATATTTATGAAGCATATCTTTAGCTATTACGCATCCGACTGGAATGAAATAAATGGAAATAAAGGCTGTTTATTTGCAGTGAAATGAGTACAAACAAAGACCCGTGGCAATTTTTCTTTTAACCAAAATGACCTGTCCAAGTGTTACCATTTTTTGGGACAGCCGGTAGATAGGGATTTTCCTATCCTCTACCAGGGGCTAATCAGAGCACATGCAAACTCAGAACCCCTATCAGGTCAACGACATCAAAGCGCTCCTGAAAGTACAAAAGGAGAGACTAAGACCCCCCTAGTTCCAAGTATCAAGCGCCAAATACCATACCAGGAAAACAAATTAAGTTAATACCAGATTTTACCAACTAGAAGAAGTTAAGAGAATGCGAGGAGGAACAGATGGAAGGTTCAGATATGCATGATGTGTGGGAATGGACTTTCAAGACAGAACAGATATGCTCCTTATCCCCAGCAAATAGAACCCAGAGGACATCACTAAATGTGTTATTAAGAAAAGTATCAACAAGGCTTGAATGTAAGAAAGTTCTTTTGCAAACAGAGGGTGGTGAACCAATGGAATTATTATCTCCCTGGGAAGTGTTAAACTCAAAAAACAATCAGGCGTCAAGCAAGATTGGGGGGGGGGGGAAAAAAAACACAAAAAAACACTGAGTGAAAATGTATATGAGGAATTAAAAGGCTTAAGCCTATAAATTATACACATCAATCTACGGAAGTGTAAGTTGTAAAACACGGACACACAAAAATCACGATAAGACGAACCTATGGCACGAATCTGAAATTAAAAGCTACACACACCCCAGAATTTTTGCAATTAGTACGGTCTCTAAAGAACATGATCAAATGTCTCCTGGTGGTTGAATTTCATCTTAAAAATATATCAATACCGTGTTTCTAATAAACGCCCTGCTCTAATAAACGCTCCTCCCCCACGATTTTTGGATAAAACAATTCAGGAAAATGGTAAGCTTAACCTTAATCACATGATTAATGGCCGGGACTGTCGTAACCGTTTAAATCGCTGTTGTCATCAAGCTTTATGCTTCACGGCACATCAAACTTGGACCCATGTGTGATTATAAAAAGCCATGAGTTGAACATCCCCATTCGCACGCACTGATCGCTCTTTTTTAAACGGTGAAGGTGAGTTTTGCAGGAGTTTTGACTGTAATAAAACGCCCCCCTTGCAAAAAGCACCGCCCCGGGCGTTTATTAGGAACCTACGGTTTATCAGACGCCAAAATACTGTTAATGTTAAAATTTGACCAAATTATTCTCCGAAAGTCTGGGTATAATGGATTGCCTACAATGACCACTCTTGAAATACGATTGATCATTTCAGGCATCGGCAATCCTTAATTACAAACCTTTGCCGTGACTTTGGGCCACTTCTAGTCCAGATTCGCTTCAGCAATTCCATTGTTTGTGCGCCAGTGAATTGGAGAGTGAGCTGACCCGATTGCTGAAGCTAGCGAGATTTATTATTTTCAGACCTATGTATCGCCTCTAGGCTGTTTTCAAAGAAATTGCAACTGATAAATCAACTGGTTGGCCACACTTGTTTGCCCACGGGAGGTCAGTAATTGCAATCTGGTCAAAGGTACGAGTAAAATAAATTTCACTCTTTGGGAGTAAATTGCCCTAAAATTTCATCTTTGAATGATTTTCACTTTTTTATAGTAATTTTCACTCTTTTAGAGTGAATTTTCCCCTTTGGAGTGATATTCCTTTTTAAGGTTTCATTGACAGAGGGAAACAATTGCTAACAAATTTTCTCTTTGGGGAGAGGGAGAGTTGTCACTCTTTTACATTAGAGAGCAAATTTAGCAGTTACTACTTACCGTTCCCATGTGTATAGGACGTAGCCGTCCACGTTCAGGGAAGGTACAACAAAAATGTCATAATTATTTAAGATGTCTATCACCTCGCGAACCCCAGCTTTGAAGTCTGTCACGAGCTATATTGCGGAAGGATGAAACAAAAACCAATGGAAAAAGAAAATAAACGTGATCGGCCTATTGAAACTTACAGAATTCATAGTGTCCAGTTGATTGGGATTGAGTCCCCTAATTCCGTATAAAATATCTTACATTAAGCGACTTAGAATTTTTTTAACTGGCCGTACGTTCGTATTGCATGTAAAGTCAGTCGTTTGTGGTAAAATAATGCATTCATTTTGAATTATTAAATAAAAGGCGGGTACGAGGAGAGAAGAAAATTGCAAGTTTGTTACAGATTTGGTGTGATTTTTGGAGGATTGCGAGGAGTAAAGTCCGGCTCGTTAATGTCTGTCCGTGTTCTACACAAGGTCAACTGTCACATAACGGAACAAACTGGGTCTGTCTCTCGTTGTCCAAACCATAAATCCCCCAACCCATGGAGGAAGGTCACAATTTTTGCAGCCATCTTCCGGATGATAACAAAGATTTAACGGGAGTACAATCGTTGCAGCGGGATGATAAGTTGTAAAAAGGTTAACACGGGTCGTTAAGGAATTTTAAAACAAAGCGGGTCTGGTTTAGGTTGAGCTGCTTTACAAGTTGTTAACAGGTTAATATTTAAAAAATTAGTTTTTAATGACAGGGTTCCAAACAAACTGGAATCACAACCACTAATATAACTCCCCAAGGACTTGTCAAAAGACCTCCACAAAACGGCAATTTCTCGGCTATAAAGCGACTGGTTATTTAACAACTGGATTTTTTGGGACGATTAGGACCATACCTCTTCAACCCAACAATGAAACGAAAGTCATAGATGAAGGCTGATTTTTGAGCTACAGAGCATCGAAAGATTTCATGTTTATCCAACCGTCCACGCTCGTGCAGTGGTACTAGAAATTTAAAGATGCCAACAGTTCCCCACACCCCCAGAAATTATACAAAAAAATGGCACAGACAAAATCTTTACCACCCAAAATGTTTTTTGTTACTAGTCCACACATTATGATTAATTTCAAATTCATTTAAAGACACACACCTTATCGACATTCATTTTGGACTCTTCATTTAGGCAAGAGCCCGATTTGGGCCGCCAACACTCTCTCGGCACTGACGTCGTGTGCTACACCTAGTTTATTTCGTGTGTTGTGATTCCAACTCCAGTTGTTCAAAAGTTTGAACAGCGTTTTTTTAACAGGATAATTAGACCAACGTACGTATTTACCAACAAGATTGTTTAAAAAAAAACGTCAAACCCTCTCTTACCTGATTGGTGATATACATAACAGTTGCTGGGGAAACCCATTCTCTGGCATGGATACCGCCCTCAAAACCAAATGGACTTCTTATTAGGGCCAGAACTCACTGGAAATAATAAAGTAACAAAAAGGATCGTTGAAATCCCCAACTTTACCAAATAGATTCAAATTAGGAAAGAGTACAAATTTAAATGTTATGTTCAAAAGACCAATTTGGATGTAGGTTAGTTTCTGATGTCTTTATTTCTTCTAGACAAAGCTGTCCAAAACGTTACCACTTTGACAAAAAATTTTGTTAAAATCGAAAGTACACAAGGTGTTTTGGTGTAATATTAAAGCTAATTGAAAAAAAGCTTTATTTGCCGTTATTTATTCAAGCCAATATGTCGAACCAAAGATATAGATATGCTCATCAAAAGGGAGGAGAGTGCAAAAATCGGATTGTCTATTACAAAATCCCCAAGGCAAACGGAAAGAAAGAGAGGACGGCCCAAAGACGAAACACTGGCGGACGGGAATTGAGGCAGACACCAAACGTATGGGATGCAATTGGCAACAACTGGAGAAGTAAGGCACATGATAGAAGATGTCTGACGGTGAACCTTGTCAACGGCCTATCTACCAAGAGGGGTAACAGGAATATCTCAAACAAACTCTCATGCGTTATGATCAGCAATCTTTGGTGTATGTTTTGTCCAATATTAATAAGTCCTGTTATATTTATTAATCTTTCACTGGAGATGGCCAGCGAACGATTAGTGTTAAAAAAAAACCATGTGCGCTTGGGCCGGGTGCGAAGCGGGTCGCAGCCCAGCAGTGGCTGGCGTAAACTCTCGTGTTGACAATGGGGCAATATCATAGAAATAGACCAGAGAACAGCCGGCCGCCGCAATCTTGGTCAGCTATGGGCAAACATTTGGGGGTCTTCGTGTATGCTCGGGGAGTCGTAAAACCTTCGGTAGATGGCGCATTTTTTTTTTCATAGAGCGTCTTGCGGCCGACATAGACGCAACCAAAGA